>UZAN01043886.1:16055-26780 GCA_900618425.1 Echinostoma caproni
ACTCCCAGTTTCTGCTCGATGGCCTTTTGCATCTGATCATGGTGACAGGTGAATGGTCGCGGCTTTACGCTTATAACAGTCTTAATAGGTGTATGTAATTTGTTACTTCATGGTTTACATTTTTGTCCTTTTTCTCTCAACAGGCTCAGATGAGCAAGAAAGAGATCGAAGAACTGTTGAAAAAAGGCGCTTACGGTGCACTGATGGATGATGATAAAGCTGGTGAAGATTTCTGTGAAGAAGATATCGACAAAATCCTGCAATCTCGCGCTCGTGTAGTTCAACTAGAGCAAGGAGAAAAGAACTCCACATTTTCTAAGGTGAATTTTGATGTAATCCTTGTTATTCACGTTTACGTATCTGCTAGTCAGGAACATTTATATTGTTATTAATATGTTTAACCCCTGTCTGAGTTCAAAATGTGTGCCAAACAAACCACTATACAAAAGTCTTTGTGATGAAAGTGGGTTCATGATCTACACACAGACGGAATACTGTGAGGTTACTCAGGCCGACTCAAGTGAGTTTGCTTTAGGAATTAATAACCAGAGCCTTTGGCTAACCAAACTCTGACCTGCAAAGAAGCGGTGCAGTGTGAAAAACCGTGATCAGTTGAAGGTTGGTGTTCATCGGATCATAAGTTCTTTGAGCTGGATCAGATGTCTAAAGTGCTCCTCAGTGCTCAATCAAGTCGATGACCACTGCCAAAGCCAACGTTTAGGCCTTGTTCCCTAGGCCTATTCTTTGGTTTGAAACCAACTCTCCGAGATGAACTGCCGGGGGTTGGGTATACGATTATAAGCGAAGTAGTCTTAGTTCCACCACACTGCTTTAGTATCAGTTACCTTATCTAGAACGTTCATCAGGACATTTTTTCACCGTTGATCGTCATCGATGGCAAATCTTCCAAATACTAAATTGGATACCGCATTTTGATCCATCACCGGAACACATTTAACTGACGTAGGACATTTGGTGGAATCTCTTTCATCTGGTGAATACCACAGAAGAACTGGTTAAATCCGAATTCGAATTCTAGCTGCTCACGTACATCGTCGTCAGTCGCCCGCCGAATATTACCTTAAAGTGAGCAATTAGTGAAGTTTTACTTGGTCGGGGTTGCGCGGGATGCATTTCCAAACATGCCTCCGGTAGTCCCATTGTCTGTATCAAAGTCTGATCTAGGTAAAATAATCCCTCAGAAGCTAAATTGTTTCAGGATGACAAATTTTAACAATTTTTAATACGGCTTTTTTATAATTAAATTTTTCTGATAAACTATCGTTTAATGAGTTTGCTTGCACTCACGTATTCGCCGATCGTTTTTCACAACTTCCCCTTACCCCTGATCAGGCTACTTTTTCGATATCAGATAACCGCAGCGATATTGAAATTGATGATCCTAACTTCTGGCAGAAGTGGGCCAAGAAAGCTGGCGTGGATGAGACTGCTGGAACGTTGAAGGTTAGTGACAATTGCCTATTATTTATTCAGTGCTTTCGTTCATTTTATGGAGATCGTTTGAGTAACACTGTTACACTTGATCTTTTATCAAATTCGGTGCTGACGTGCATCTCTTGACAGTTGATCGATCAGCTACATGTATCAGTTTTCGTTTGCATGTATATGTATCAAGATTTATTTAACTAGTGTTTGCCTAGAAGCTAAACACGTAGAAAAACAGAACAATGAATCATAATTCTACATCAGCGCCGAACAGATTATCATTCCGTTGCATCCATGTGAAATGAGTTGGGAAGTAGTGTAGATCATAATATTTCCAGTACAGTAATACTCTGTAGAATATGTTTAAGGTGGATAGGTCAACTCAGCATGTACCTAATCGCAATCTGATGGGCTTTATACAAATATTCATCAACCCCCCCCCTCTTCAACCATTTAATCCCTTTTGCTCCATAAAGGATCTCATCATGAAAACCCCCCGTCAACGAAGACAGACCAATCGCTATTCGGCACTTCTGACAAGCGAACCGGTTGCACCTAGTTCACCAAGTTACGACGTATCCGATTTGGAGGATAGTGCTACTGCACAAAGCTCGGCTGACGAAAATACAACTTCCGGTACCTCAGGTAGGGCTCGTTTTCGCCGAAGTCGTCGACATCGTCGCCACTCACGGCATGCGAATCTTAGCCGTCGCTTTAGTCAAACCTCACTGCAGGTGGAATCCATCAATAATGTACCAAATCCTCTGCGAGTAGAGCCCTTGGATCGAGCTGACCTATTTCGTGTCGAACGTTGCTTGCTCACCTGGCCCTGGGGTCATTGGGATGTTGGACTGGCTACCGTTCCTTTTAAGCGAACTATGGAACCTAGCGAGCTAAGTTACTTCGCATGTGCTGTTCTTGCTTATGCATTGCGTTTCCTGCCATCCAACGCTGATCCCAGAGTTAAGGCAACCATTTTAGAGCTTACAAGACCCGGCGTTTGGCACTTGGAATTGTCTGAATTGTCCAAGCGAGTTGCCGTTGCTACCAAGAGGGCGAGCATCGCATTGAAAACGGTAGACGTTATCAACTGCGAGAATGTCTCCATGGTAAGTGAACCCACAGAGTCGAAGGTCACATTGCCGGACTTTGCGGGTACCGAACAGTCGGTTATCGATTCTCCCTTGCCTGACGATCCTGCTAACATGATTGAACCGGACCAGCGCGGAATGGAAATGTCGGATGAAAAACCGGAAGCTACTGAACCGCCAATCGAAATGGAGAAGTCGGACATGGTTCCTACTACTAAAACCGAACCAGACGCATCGGACTCGAATCCGGTAACTGCTACTCCCGCTGAAGACACAGCGTCGGATTGTATGGATGTGGATGCAAAACAAGTGGAACCCGCAAATTTGCATACCAATGACATTTCAATCAAGATTGAAGATTCCGAGCGAATCGCCGAACCGACCAGTGACAAAAAAGATCACAATTCAACTGTGTCTCCGAAAAGTAAGAATAACCGTTCAGTCAGTTTACAATGTCGCTTCAGTTGGTTGGTTGCCCTGAGATTTGCTTTGAAATATCTGTTCACTTTTGTTTTGCCTATTCCATTTTTCGGGTGGTCTTTACGATCTAAAAAAGTGGCCAGTGTATAATTTAAATTTTGCGATCGAGATTGGTGTATTACCAATGGTTGCTCCCTGAATTGCGAACGAACATTCAGTTCGAAACTATGCAAATCTGTACAGCTCACCCACCAAACGCGTCATCAAAGGTCCAATCATAATTCTTTCATTTATATTATATAGATCGAAAAGTGAAATACATTTGCTTGAATTTTATTGACCCCTTTCTATTTGTCTATCTGTATTTTCTGCAATTTTTTCCTAGGTCACTTCAAATATTATTTCATTGGAATTTCAATACTCCCAGCCTAAGTAATAGTGCCTATGCAATTCTGGGTTGAATGAGCACAGTGTTACGCTAGAAGCTTATCACTAAGGCCAGCTTTTTTATTCATTCGATAGGTGCCTCCTTCGATCCGGATGTTCTTATCCCATTTGAGAGTTTTCGAAAACACGTTCAGCGGGGCTGCGCTCGGTTGTTGAATCGTGTCGCCTTTCTCCTTTTCTTGGAGTGTGAAGTTGTGGGAGTTGAACGTTCCGTTGAGTTCATTGCAGGACGTCTTACCCATACCGATTTCACTGAACTCGCTACCTATCTTCCACCACTTGAAGGTGAGTTTCGCTTTATTAGCTATACATGAATCTTCATCTAAGTTGAATTGCCCAGACTCGTCCGAAAGAAAAAATATTAAACATATTTCATCGTCCCACTAACTTCTTTTTTGGGCAGTACCCACCATATACCCTTTACATGGTATCAAATCCGCTAACAACCGTTGTCTACATTATCCTGTTGTTCGGTTCTTTCCTCCTTGTAGCCATTGATGCCGATCTGCCTGTACCGTGGTGGGACAAATGTTGTGATAAATGTCTTCTTTTGGGTGTGCTGAAACACGGTTGGGAGAAATACACCTCAATGCGTTTGGATCCAGCTCTGTGTTTCTGGTCCCGAGCCGTTGCCATGTTAGAAGAAAAGCCTGCGAAGAATGACCCTACAGAAACTACCCAGATGTGAGTGACTCATTAAGTGCTTCGCTGCTGTCATCGTTTGTAGTGATCGCTTTTTCGTTTTTTAGCCTATGGTCTCAAGCATTTACATTCCTGGTTTCTCATCTTCAGATCCACGGACGTAAATCAACCGCAATCCGCTGCCTCCGCGGTTCCTTCTGAATCGTCCAACAGTCCTAACGCCGAAGCTGGTGTTGCAAGTGACGAAAAACCGCAGGACGGGGCAACTGAAGTGGAGAATTCGGAAGCCTCGGGTGACCCAAGCGATCAGCAGCCGGATAAACACACCGACGATCAAGCTGACCCTACCATAATTAGCTCGTTACCCGAAATAAAAGTCGACGAAAGTTGTGATGAACCGTTGCCCACTGAAACAGGTGATGAGGCTCTTGCTGAGTCCGTTCTCACTGCAGTTCAATTTCCTGCCGTGGCAGATTTAAACAGCAGAATACGCAAGCTTGTCGGCTTCTTTTTACGAGTAAAGAATCAACGTGAAATGGAATGTCTTGCAAAGGTACACAGTTATTTCGTTTCAGCTTTCCCTTCACTACGTTTATCAAGCTGAATTCTAGTGATTGCCCTTCTGGCAATTTCTTATTTAATGGCGAGTACCTTTAAACCAATTGTTTTTGCCGTTGGTATTTCTTGTCGGAATACCGGTTGTGGTGGATGGCACAACTAAATTCCACACGGCGCCAAAACCTAAAATTCAATATCCCGAGTAGGTAATGAACTTGAAAACTTTCTACTCCGTCTGATTTTCGTCACTTCGTTGTCATCTGACTAGATAGTAAAATGAATAACTAAGTTTCGTAAAAACGTAGGGTAACCTCTCCACATATTGTGATAGTGCTGATAATGATCGCACAGCAGTCCTTTACATTACTGAGCTAGTGGGACTTGAAATGAATCCATTCGTTTCGAGAAACAGTAATATTATTAGTATTATTACCAATTAGCTTTAAACGCACTGGGTGCCAACATGTTAATGTCAGTGTTCCGAGCTACTGTATTACTCATTCGCCAAAACCAAAACAAAAGGCGATTTGAGGGAATTCATTCCTTTGACGGAAAAGTCTGACCCACAAACCGTTGGGATGGTCTCGGAGTTCGTGGATGCTTGGGACTAGCGTCCCACCGCCCGGACCGTGTGCTTTCTTACGGCGCTCTCGTGTAAAGGGTGTTCGAAATACCCCTTTGTATAATAGAACTGGAAAACCCAAAAGTACTGAGGTCAAGCAATACGCATCGTCAAGATTTGCTGACTCTCCAGACAAACTGTCTGCCGATGGTTCATCAACCACTTGAGTGAAATCACTCTCGCCACGAGAATATGGTCACTGGGCCTTCCCCGGGTAAAGACTGTTACCAAGCAAGATTTGGAAAGAGGATATTTTGACCCGATTTCCGTACAATCCATCCTGATTGTCAAAAAGCCACCCCGGGTCACAGTGTAACGTGTGGGGATACAGCCAATCAAAAGAGGATCCCTGGATGGTAATTTAAGCGTGGTCGAGTTTTCTCACCGTGTTTTACCAGCGCACATTAAGAATCGAAGCTCATTTTATGATATGAGGTATATTTGATCTATGTCCTATCTTGTGAGTGATATTCCAGAACGTAACCTCTATTTTCCGAAATGGAGACTAGAGGAAATATCAGATAAAACAATAGTAATAAATGCATCACCAAAAGCAAGTGATATTCCACTCTTATTTTGGGTCATAGATGTTCACTGAGCTCATCATCGTGCGACTTTCATCTTCAGCTACAGTTGAGTCAATACATGCAGCCTACAGAAAACACAGTCGTTGCTTGTTTTAGTTCCGCTTTGCTGTGGTAATCAGATGTCTGAGTCCTCGATAACCGTTTCAATTTGACTAATTTACAGTGCAATTCTACCTAACCTGGTTATGTGTCATCGCGTACCCGCTGTTCATTGTTTTGTTTTTGTTGATGACTGTGACTGAAGTATTTCCCGAATTTCTGGAGTTTCGTTAGGCTAAAACGAAACTGCTTCCTAGTGCAACATAATAGGATTGTTTGTTACCTTGGTGACTTCATTAAAGTTTTAAGCACCCTCATTTCATTATCCCACCTTCAACTTTAGCGGCAGTTCATTGAAGAGGCTGAGGAGCGATTTACTCCACCTCCAGCTGTACGGTACGCGGAGCGCAAGACTATGTAAGTCATTGTGGTATTCTCTCACCGCCGATTTTTGAAGTTCCCTGGGTACATTGTGCTTTCTAGGTAGCATTTTATACGAAAAGTCATTTCTGGACCCTTTAATTGGTCCAACCCTGCTAAGAACACCACACCTGTGAGATTATGCCAACATTTGTTTGGTTGTCTCTCATCTACCTAGTTTTATTGTAAGATCGGAGCAGAAACGTTCACTGCTTATTGTCATCCTTTCGTTTTGCACATGTACTCGACATTAGATATTTTGTCCAGTCATTTATATACTGCTTATTATGAAATATTGTATAAAGACGCTCAAGTCACGTTTGTTGCGGTTAGTAGCATCTAATCCACCTACAAGACATCGAATCATAGTATTGAGTTTTCAATGGATTGGATTTGAAAGAACTGTCTATCCTAAATTACCTGCTGTTGCAAATGAGGTTAGTAAGACGAAAATATACTTCCTCGGCACGAGTGTATGAATGAAGTGACAAAAGATTGCCGGAAACGCATGCCTAACGAGCGGCAAGAACCACTAAGTTGGCCGTGTGCTTCCAGGGAAATTTTGTCCAGTCATTCATATACTACTTGTTATGAATTGAATCTATGACCAATAACCTCTCTCTTACTGTAGAAAGTGGACGAGACGCGAGGAGGCTGATTTCTACCGTGTTGTGTCCAGTTTTGGCGTGGAGTTCACTCCTTCCAAATCGTCGTCTGATGTAGACGCGTCCTTATCCAATGCTATAGAACGCCACTACAACTGGTATAACTTCCGTCAGCTAGCCAACCTAAATCGTAAATCAGATGAAGCGCTCACGGAGTATTTTCAGGCGTTCTATCGGATGTGTCAACGAGTTTGCAAGCGACCTCTCACAGGTACGTTAACAGTCACTTGTGAAGTACACGCCTTCTGTCTGCGTTCCACATAAACAGGATAGCATGTTTTTCGCGAATAGTCGTTCGCTTTATAAACTTTATTGAAAATGTTCACGAAATATGAGCGAAGTAATAATCCTTCGTATGAAAATACATAAAATGACGTACAAATTTTAGCAAAATGAAAGTTTACCACTTGGGAATGATTACCCTTGATAAGGAAGGCTTTTTGTTGAGAATAGTATCCCGATTTTCATGCGAGTTTATTTCCTTGAAAATGTGGTCATCTTTTTCAGGTTTATTAGTTGGAAAATGTTTTAATGACTAAATTGTTCTCACCTATACTTTACGCTAGATCGCATCAGAAAGAAAAGTTAGCATCAATGAAAGTGATCCAATATTACCTCATTTTCAATAGAGACTCGTTGAAAAAATCATGGGAATTTCCCTTGAACATCCGGTCAAGACGTTTACGTATTCAGAAGGCACCTTTTCACAACCTCGAAAAGCTGCACTGATCCCATTGCAAAGAAATATTATATTTCATACACGTATGAGTCCAGACGCATGCCAAGAAATCACGTTGGAACAATCTTAATAGCAATGAAATTAGTCCATGATTTGCTTGTGGGTACAATACTGCCAGATCGGCCAGGTCAAGGCTAATGGATTTTCTTGGGAAATCCACAACCAAACCCTTGGGTGAGGCCAGGCCTAACTCGAAAGACAGTGGGACGGTGTGTGAAAATCGCTATCCGTTCAGGGTCGATACCCGGTTCATTGGATCATGCACCCTTTTTACGGGGTCGAACGTCCAAGTTGTCCAATACACCTATAAACCAATCGAACCGGTGACCACTACATCCAAAAAGGTGTTGGTGAGTTTGGTGCGTACGCCTCTTCCCGGTTGGTGGGGAATCAGGGTATTTAGCTAACTGCCCTAGATGGATCGCCGGTGGATCACCCACCCGGATTTTGGCTCTTTGTCCTTTGGTTTTCATGGGGACACCGCCGCCTAAAGGTTGTGTTTAGGGCTTCCTCAGCAGAGGGTATTCGAGACGCTTGTTCTTGTGGGTGGAACAGAAGGGTGACCAGCTACAACCCAAGTCACTCGCACCTGACCATACCGAGGTTTTCAAAGTTATTGTAAAATTCGGTTTAAGAAAACCAATGGGTTTCATTTGAAGCTTGGTGATTTCCGACGTTTGTTGTCTGTGAGTCTCAGGACGCAAAAGTGAAGGTGTAGACCCGTGCTCGTTGGTAATGAAATTCTTTTTTATTATTGATCTTATTTATTTCGTTGACAACAACACATAATAAGATTATTCTGCAAAGCATAGATTTTGATCCTTTGAATCCGAGCGCACAGAGTGGTTCTAGCTCGTCTCTTCTCGATAGCTGTGATCATGTGAAATTATATCCCCTGGATTCAAGGAAAAAGAAAATTTATGTGCTCACTCGTTTTTTTCACTTAACATGATGTAATTTTTGCTTGAATGAAAATTGTCACTGCTTGACACTACGGGTTAAAAACAAGATCTGCTGCCTATTTTTGTAGAATTCGCTGGTCCGGCGTCCACCGCAAACACAGTTACAACCTCTGGTCACAGTGCCCAAGGAGACGAAGTCTGTGTGGATGCGATTTCTGAAGAACGTGCCACCCGATGTCTTTCTCGTATCGATCTGTTAGCACGAATTCGCAACGAAATTTTGCCTCACCCTCATTTGAACGAACGACTGAAGCTTTGTCAGCGCGGTTCTGAAGTCCCGAGTTGGTGGATACCTGGCAAGCATGATGGAGAACTTCTGCGCGCAGCAGCCAAGTGAGTGTTCCAATCTTTGCATATTCCCCATTTGCGTTTTGGCCGAGAACTTCCAACATATGCTCCGTAAAGAATGGTGTTATGACTTATATAACTGATTGCGAGGACTGTTCATTCTCTTCACACAGCTTTAATCGCCACTGTAATTTTCACTTATTACACATCTCTTATCGTATTCGGTCTGAAGGTGATCAACAGTTTAGCTAACTTCGGACAACCGCTATTCTTGTAGAAGCGCTCACGAGTTCCGGTTGTTTGAATTTGATGCCCGCTATCAGCGCTATTTGTAACATTATGACATTAAACATCCATATTTGGTCTTATGCAGACACGGGCTTGCTCGAACCGATTTAAACATTCTCTCGGACACGGAGTTCAGCTTTTCTCGTGTTATCGCGCTCATACGCGAGCGATTATCACGTGAAGCCGCTGTTGCAGACTATCCAGGTGATCTGAATGCAAATCAGGCCAATCGGTCGAACATCGCGGCCGTAGCAGCTGCTGCAGCACGCGCTGCCGCCGATCAGCTAGCGAGTGAGGACGCAAATGGTCCAAACTCGGACAACGAAGTTGCGAAATCGTCGAAAAAGGAGGATCTAGAATGCAAAGAAGTAAAGGAAAGCGAGAGCAGCTGCCCCGTTTCTTCGGATCCTGTCGTGACAACCTCTGACTCCGCTACATGTGCACCGAGCGTCGAATGTATGGACGATGCCGATGAGGAAAAACAATCAATGGACAACATGCCAACTCCGATTTTGATAAATGAACAGGACGAGGCTGGTTTGGAAAAACAGGCGGATGATGAACCATCGAAAGCGGATGAGAAAATGATGGAAGATGGTAATGCAAACATTTTCAATGCATGTCTTGTTTTATTTGCTTTTAGTTTGATCTGAATTTGTTGCAAGTCATCTGAAAAATGCAGCGCACCTCAGTATTGAAGTCACTTAGTATCTCGTCACTTTGGGCAAACCTTACAATCAGCATTACCTCTTTTTGAACTGATTCTGATATAGTTACTACCACCGACTTCTGAATGATGATTTATTCAGAAAAGCTTCGCGATAGTCGACCATCTTTTATGTTTCATCATTCTTATTTTTTTCGGTTATCTATTCACGTAATATAAACCAACTTCTCTGTGGTTGCGAGAGTGGTCTGCTGGTCATTGCACTATGGTCTTCAGTTAAAAAACCGAGAGCAAAGTTGTTGAAACAGTTTCGGTCCTCTTCTCCCTCTCTCTCTACTGTATTCCTATATTGGCCTACTGATAGATAATGAGCTACATAAATCCATTTGTATCACTCAGGAACCCGCATTTTTCGATGAAACATAAACGGTTGAATGTGTTAAGCAGATAAAGTGATGCTTTTTATCTTGACGAAATGGATCCACTGCTGAATTCGAACGGAATCCGCTAAGGTGCTTATCCTGTTTTTCTATACGTGGCGGCTAGGGAAGAATCCATATCATCGTTAATTTCAGTTTGAAAAACGATTAACCTTGCACTTTGGTGAACCGTATCCGATTGCTGTCTTCCGGCTAAAATAAGCAGAGTGAAGAAGTGGAAAGCTGAGAACATTATGAAACCAAGGATAAAAAACGCAAGTAAACTATGCATGCATAGGAGGAAAGTATGTGCACAGCCACCTCTATTTACGACAATCCGCCACACCACCGCGTTCAGTGATTGATTTTTTGCGGTATGCCCAAACAACTCGCATGACCAAGTGCGCTGTTAACCAGTGAAGAGT
>UZAN01043887.1:0-15862 GCA_900618425.1 Echinostoma caproni
AGGAGGACAGCCGATTCCGGTCAAATAAAGAGAGTATGACAACCCTGACTAGGTAACTGGTTTGTTTTTCGCGAATTGAATTCTTATATAAAGTCTTGGTGCGGGTTTCCGGAACTAGGAATGTTTCATCAAACCCTTCTGTGACCTGTTTTTGAGCGTTTGGGGTGAACCAGATTCTCTTAAGTCCGTGGTCTGTTGACCTAATACCGGAATCGAAATAATTGAATATATCTGTTCGTAGGTAGTAGCTAGTACGTACAGATACAAGTATAACGGACTCAGAACAAAAGTCCGAAGGCGAACAATTGTTTTCCAACGATTGATAACCGTGCCTATACAGATCATACAAGGGTTTGTTGTTAGTGGGGACATATTTTCACGCTGGGTCGAAAGGTCATTTGGGATGGGGGGACGGGGAGAGGTGGGGTAAGCCCTATTTATCTGTGTGTGTCTGGGTGAGATTGCCTGTGATCGGAGTGTTGGTGGTGGAGGTGATGCTGATGTTTAACATCGAGCAGCCCATAGCCAAATTTTCCATCCTAACCGGAACGCTACTTGCATAACCTTTCAGAAATGATAGTAAGTCCCATTCTCACCGAAGCCCTATCCCTCGGTGGGAAGTTTTGTTATCTTCATCGGAAGGTGAGCCAGTTGAAAGTTGCAGTCCAGTTCGAAAACCTCTTCTCACAAACACACAAGTTAGTACTTAACTCCTCGAATGAACCAGAGAGTTTCAAAGCCATATTGGTTTGCGGTTGCTATCAATACCGCAAGCACACCTAATACCCGAAGGCCACCAACACGAATACATCTGGAGGCACTTAAAGAGATTCAGCAACGTAAGGACATTACAATAAGCAGACCAGATAAAGGATCAAAAGTTGTTCTGATGAATAAATACGATTACATCAAAAAGATGTCCGAGCTACGATGGGCCTGAAGAGAAAGATAAAAAGGCGCATAGAGAGAAAAAAATCATGAATAGTCTCAAATCCTTAAAGGACCAAGGGTATGTAGACCAATCCGTGTTCGACGCAATAAAGCCATCTGGGTCAACCATTCCTCGCCCTTACGGGTTACCCGAGGTTCACAAGACTGGCATACCATTAAGACCAATTCTATCTATGGTCAACTCATCGCACCACCAGACTGCCAACTGGCGCGCAGGAATTTTCGAACCAGGGCGCACAAAGCTCGCAAAATACAGCTTACTTGACACATTTGAGTTTGTGAACATTATCAGCCAGCGGAACGTAAAGAATAATCAAATGTTTCCCCTGGATGTCGTCCTTATTCACGAACGTACCACTATTAGGAACCACCGATTTCCTCTGTCGCCACATTGAAACTGAACAAATACACATAGGAATACCAACGAAGAATCTGAAGGAGATACTACTGAGATGTACATACAATGTTCAATTTCTATTTGATGGAAAATTGTACCGTCGATAGACGGAGTGTCCATGGATTCCCCATTAGGCCCATTGTTAGCAAACATATTTATGGCCAAATTAGAAGGTAAAACGTTGAAGTGAGAAATAGAACAAATGAGTTTATACTGCCGCTACGTGGACGACATATTCTGTCCCACACCGAAAGGTAGGAACACGATAAGATTGCTCCAAAGATTCAACGAAGCTCACGAATCGATTCGGTTCACGTTGGAATCTGAAGAAGATGACAAAGTGGCCCTCCCTGATGTGGCACCGTAAACACTCCAATCACAGTCAATCTCACCCGAACACAGATACAGAAAATGAACATTGTATGTACATCTCAGTAGTATCTCCTTCAGATTCTTCGTTGGTATTCCTATGTGTATTTGTTCAGTTTCAATGTGGCGACAGAGGAAATCGGTGGTTCCTAATAGTGGTACGTTCGTGAATAAGGACGACATCCAGGGGAAACATTTGATTATTCTTTACGTTCCGCTGGCTGATAATGTTCACAAACTCAAATGTGTCAAGTAAGCTGTATTTTGCGAGCTTTGTGCGCCCTGGTTCGAAAATTCCTACGCTCCACTTGCCAACCAGCTGAAATCAATAAAAAACAATTATCCCACACCACTACTCACAAGTAATTGTGAGTCAAATGCTGAATGTCTCTTAGCTCGTCAGCTGAGAACCTGAAATCATGCAGTTATTTAATCTTAATTTTTATTATGTATTCATTGTGCTAGTGTATGCAGAGATTTGATGCCCCTTCTCAACTAGACGCGTTTCTTAAGCAACGCAATTCCATGACCGCTCTGTTTACATGATCCTAACCATAGACAAGCGATTTACGTAGGGTAAGTTTATTTTTTGCGGTGAATTTGGTCTGTCTTAGACCTTTGTTCAAGAAAATAAATGATTATTTGCCTTTTACTTTTCATCCTTCAACAGACATCCGATTGTTACACCTGGAATGAGAACTCCTGGGACTCCGATTGTGTCCAAACGACCATCCGGTCGCCTCGGAATATAACATTTTTGTTTTCCTAACTTCTGTTGATAACCCTAATGTAAATAAGTCTTTGATTATTTCCAATACAGTCATGTATCATATTTAGGGTACTTTTGTCATTGTTTTCCCGAATGTTGTTNTCTGTACGTACTAGCTACTACCTACGAACAGATATATTCAATTATTTCGATTCCGGTATTAGGTCAACAGACCACGGACTTAAGAGAATCTGGTTCACCCCAAACGCTCAAAAACAGGTCACAGAAGGGTTTGATGAAACATTCCTAGTTCCGGAAACCCGCACCAAGACTTTATATAAGAATTCAATTCGCGAAAAACAAACCAGTTACCTAGTCAGGGTTGTCATACTCTCTTTATTTGACCGGAATCGGCTGTCCTCCTCCAGTCGCTAACTGCCTCAGCGGACAACGCGCACCGTGGCAATCTATTTGGTAACACGTGTTACACATGTCCCAACAAGCTTAGTCTATGAAGATCGACCAATTGCATCAGTTGGCGATAAATCTGTTCAGAATCACATGTAATCGAAGAGGCCTTGGCAGACTGAATATCGATCAAAATACAGGAAAACTTAAGACAGCCTTGTATCAAAAGTTTGGACAATCCGTTCACAAGAGGCACCGCATAATGAGTACAGGGGTAACAGTCAGCCAGATGTTTTCAACAAAACGCAACAAGACAGGAGAAATTTAAAATATAAAGATGGTCAAAAGAAAGGAGGGCTTGTTGTCTCTCGTTTGAAGGTTAGGTTGCACTAGACACTCAAATAAAATACGTGAATGGAGTGATGAAAGTTACATTTGACTCCGTGCACATATATTTCTCTCTAGAACGTTCTTTACCAGGGTGACAAATTATTAAAAACAAACCGTTTGAGCGTGATTTGAATATGATTTGCAGACTTCAAACAATGGAACTTGAGCCTGCTGAAACTCTTCACCAGGAATAGCTACGTATTCGCAGTCGGTAATCAAGATAAACGAAACTAAAGTTAAATGAAAAACAACTCACAGGCGACTAGAGCTCATTGAAGCAGTCAATTCCTCTCTTCGGCGAGTCAACTGCTCCTCGGCAATATGCATCTCTCGTTCCATATCTGCCAGCTGCTCCTCTGCTTGCCTTTTACGTTCAAGACGAGTTAGATTGGGGTCTTTGACGCTGAAACGTGCATAAGAAGTAATCATAGTGACTTCTGCACCAGTGGCACTCTCAAGAAGACCATCCCTTTTTATTAGTGATTTTGAAACGGCAGATTGCACAACTATAGATTTATACAACAAAGATGAGATGAAAGTTGATACAAATAACTAAAGTAAGGGGAAAATCTATCTAGTGAAGGAACCAAATCATCTTTATCAATGAAAAGTGAGGAGTAATTTTAAAGGGAATACCACATATGAACATGAGTATTATGTACATCACACATCGCATAATAATAATAACGCAAATAATATGTGCACCGAAATGGTTTCAACGTGACATCAGTGTAAATGAAGATAGGGGCACTTAATGCAAACTGAATAACAGTCTACGAAACCCTCGGGATGGTCGGGGTGGGTGTTTCGGGTTGTGGTTGGTCACCCTTCCATTACACCGCGCGAAATGCTCTTATATGACCAGGCGTCTTAAACAGCCTCTGCTGAGGAAGTCCTGCTGACTGACTTCTCGTAGGGCAGGTATTTTCTCACTAAAGTGAGAGAACGAAAAGCCAATATACGGGCTATAACCGAGTTGGTGAAGCACTGTTAGTTGACTTATGGGAGTTGACTAAAAAACCTGATTCTAAACCAACCAAGAAGAGGCGTACGAACCGCAAACACGCACCTGGTTGTGGCAATGATCACCAGCTCGATTGGGCACTTCGAACGTTTTACCCCGTCACAAGGGTCTATGATCAGATGAACTGGACGCTGGCCCTCAGTAGAATGCGGAATCTGAGCCCCGTCCTGCTATCTTGAAGGTATGGCTTTCTAGAGAAAGGCTTGAGGTGGGGACCCCGATGTTATCCACCTTCCTCGGTCAGGGCAGCCGAGAAGTAGCATGCACATACAACCTATGAACACATTCTACCGATTTTTTCTCCGTAAGTTGTGGAACATTTGCTAGTTTTATGTAACTGGTTACATGTTGAATAAATAAAACAAACAATTACTAATGAAGTGGACAAACGACTTCGGTTAACCAGTTTTGAAAATCATATATCATGAACTTCAAGAGTATTTTTCTTTTGTTCTTCTCAAAAAGAAATAGAAATGTTGACACCATAAGTGTGCATTTTGGTTGCATAATGATCGTGAATGTTAATAAGAATCTCTTCCAATTTAAGCAATACGAGAACGACGCACACGTTTTTCAGTACGGTTCCTTCCACTTACAGTCAACAAACCAAAACGGTTAGTATCTGTTAAAATGGGGTTTTAAACCCACCATGTACCTCCCAAATTGACGTGATAAAGCTAACTACCATCGTGAGGGAAACCATTAAAACTTATCCTTATCCGGGAAACGACATGTTAGTACACTTACCTGTAAAACATGGGGCCAACGCGAGCCAACCAGTTCCCGTCCACCGAGGTCACACATTGCATATACTCCTTTGTTGTCATGACCAATTCATGATAAACTACGTAGTCAGGTGTGTAACCCATACCGTACAATGCGCTAGTCGGGTGTAAATGACAGGGCATACCAGTACGTAAGTTGACGTATTCACCCAGACCCTGTGTAAGATAAGTGAACCAGAAAAAAGAATTAGGGTGATTAGAGCTTGGGAAACTTGGGTTAAAACATAAAATCCATAAACAAGTGATAAATGCCTATGTCTGTGTAAACAACAGATAGACTGAGAAAACCGTCAAAATCATTTGTTAAGTAATCATTCTTTAAGTTTGGCTGAACGAATGTTATCCGCGAAAATACATAATTTGAAAAACTCATACCTTCAAGTTGATTAACTGCATACTGTAGTTTATCGTGATTAACACCCGTGAGGGAATTCCAGTAAAAACGAAGTTGAAAAACTTTCACAAGTGAATAACAACTAACACCGTAAGAGCTTTGCCGATCGAATTCGTCGAGACTTTTCCATAAACATACTTGATCTTACCTTTCCTCATTGAATTTGATTAAAAGAAGTGAGCTACTGAAGAAAAACAATTCTCGTGAACTCCCTTTTCGTTTACTTATTCCCGTATAGAATCCCGTGATCTACTGTTCATTTACGGTTTAGATTCGTTTCGTAAATATTTATAAATACGACTGAGAACAAGCGGTTTCGCGGAATCCGTCCGATTTGACTACTGTCGAAGAAACAACCGGGAAATTCATTTCCCCTTCTTAGGGGTGTAAAATTGTCCAACACCTTAGCTAAAAACATAACTGATGAATGTTGATCGAAACGTCAAGAAATGATGCAATATATATATTTTTTTATGGTCATTTTATCCCTGCTATTGAATTTATTTTGGTGAATTTGTTTCGATATTAGTAGTTGCACGAATTCAGCACCATTTACCTTGATGCGAGCTGCTTGGTGGAAGAACGTACAGCACAGGCATTCACGAACAACATCCCAATCACTTCCGATGGACCGCAGGTTCATATTGTGTTGCTCCATAATTTCCTTCATCTGTTGTCGAACCTCACGCACTTTTCGCATCGCCTTGAGGTGTAAGAAATGTCGTGCACAGAAACCGGAAGAATAGCCTGATTTTCGCCACTGCGTGTAGACATTTAACAGCGTGAGNCGTGAGATGATCCGATTCGGGAACTTGAAACTTCTCACGGGCATTATCAGATTCTTCTTCCCGGCCTTTAGGACGATAGAAAACAGTGGGTACGGATAACATAGACACAATGGTTAGAATTTCCTCGGAGCAGTCCATGTCACACGAAATAATCAACAGCTTTGACAGAGCCGGGTCCAGTGGGAACTCAACCATCTGCCGTCCGAGGTTTGTAAGACTTCCAGTGTTATCCAAAGCGCCGAAAATCCACAGCTGATACATTGAATTGAGTATGTTGTCCTGGGGGTACAACGGAAAACCAACACGTGTATTAGCTTTGCGACTGAAGAAAACACTAGTGTAAATGTGTAGGCGAAAACGCAGTATAGGAGTTAGGGTTAGGGTATAACTACAAAGAAGGAAGTATGAAACCATCACCAGCGGCTGTTGGCAATTGAAAATGGTTCAAACAGCCAAACAGTAAATTTCAGCATCTCGGTCTTTTAAAAAATTTCTTCTAAACCGGACTTGAACAGCACCCGATCTACACTGAATTAGGCGTCTCTCTTCGACTATAATTGAATACTATCAAGCCTTTCCGCTGGCCAGTTTGAAGGTGCGTGCATGCTGTAGGCTTATGTACAGTAACAGTGGAAGACGGATCACCGGATTAATTCCGCAAGGTCTCCATTAATCACCTGCCGGACGCCTACGGAAAACTCGACTGGCATTTGCCATCCGACGCCGCGAAATACAATTGTCTGTAAGGGGTCAAGAGTAGGCTACAGCAGTTCGACCAGTTCTGCTTTATGGTGCACAGACTTGGTCTTTATGGGGACAGCATCAACTTGGTCTTCGGATGGTGCAGGAAACTCGCCAAAGGAAAATCAATTGGAATAACATCCGCAAAGACCTTGTTGCCAATCGCCTGGTATAGGAAGNACAACCAAACACATTTACGACGTGGCCTATCTTGTCCATGGAGCCAGCAAAAGTGAAATAAAGTTGGCAACACTCAATAATCAGATCGATTGTTGTGACTCCAATACTCATTACCGTCGCTCCAGTATTGGTTAACCTAGATTCATTCGGTTGTCTAAAGCAAATCTCCCCAATGTTTGCGTTATGATCCGAGTTTATATGCATACGGGTATTTATCAAATTGTGCTCGAATACAAACTTGGTTCGAATAACTGGACAATATCGAGCGATCATGTGTAACTTTTAACTAGAACGGTCAAACTGAGAATTCTACTTGGGCCTCTTAGAAAAGTGATCATTTTGGTGTTCGGGCGATAAAGACGAATCGATAGATGCGACTAACCAACGCAACTCAGTTTAACGGAGCAAATTCTGTTGTTGAGTCAACTGCTTCTAATTTCGGAAGGGATTTTCTTCCAGGAAGATCTCTTGTCATCGCCGACCGTGTTGAACCGAGCGAGCCACGAAACCCCAACTTCACACCTTCCCAGCCTGCTTCAACTATGCACGCTGCCGTTGCTTTAGTTAACCCCCCGCAATTTTCGGTTTGCAATATAACAACAGTTTCGTAATATACTAGAACGTAACAGGATAGATGTGANTGTGATTGGGATGCTCGTTTCTAAGAAGTTTCAGCGTTTATAAATTTAAATTTATGGAAACGATTGTTCTAGTTCAAGATGTACAAGCACTCACCTGTGGAGGAGCGTCCATGAAATGAAAACGCATCAAATCTTGAACGCCCAATGATTTCAGTAAAAGCACAACATTGGCCAAGTTGGTACGCTGAATTTCCGGTACCGCGGTAATCAACATTTCCTCTTGAAATTGACTTATTGTGTATAGACGATAGCAAACACTGGAATAGAATAAATATATAATTGAAATTATACACAGGCTCAATGCAAAGTGTGAAAACTCAGAAGAAAGGTTGATGGAGAACACAGACAAACAGATGAGGTTAACAAGAGTAATACGTTTTAATGGCATTGGATATTCGTTGAGGTAAAAAAATAGCTCAGTTTCGTAGGTTCCCAAAGACATTATGAGCCCATTTGGATACGGCATCTCGTTTGAAAAGAAGTTGGATGAACGGTGCTTTGTTCACTGCCTGGCGGAAAATGGTTATCCAGAGGAGTTTATTACTCGTATTCGGACTGCAAGATATAGAATTCCTCCCCTATTGTTTCACGAAATCAGGTCTCTATCTTCTTTGATCCTTCCCTTCTCAGTCAACACGTATTTTTGCCGATTGTGAGGCATTTCATGGTCCTATTATCGTAAGATGTGCTGTGTGATACTGCAGATATTTCACGAAGCGATGCTGATCACGATATATATATATATATATATATATATATTACTCATTTCGTCAGTAGCGAGCATCTAACCACCGCTCATCCGTCTTGCAACCCCATGATTACTTTATTAAGTTTTACGATGACTTGCAATATTTCCCTGTAACTGAAATACACAATGATGATGTGTAAAACATGCAGTGATAGCAACGAAATAAAAAAGCATCGCCACGATACTTGCCACTATGTTAGTTCCATACCTTGCTCACAAGCAGCAATGAGAGTGAACAATAAACATGAAAAGAGATTAACACAGATAGCGGATAGCTTACCCAGGACCGGTACGACCTGCACGACCAGCACGTTGATTAGCGTTCGCCTGACTAATGGGGAATATCTGCAAAGCGTCCATACCAATCTTTGGATTGAACACCTTCAGTTTACAATAGCCCGAATCGATCACGTAGCGGATTCCATCAACTGAGTTGCACAAGGTGAAAGTAAAAAGTACAAGAAAACGTTGAGCTCTGGGATAAATAAAAAAAGAAGTGAAATATTGTATTATTACATCAGATCAAAGGAGGAAGTATGTCACATTGTGGTGTTTGTAAAATGCTTGTGTTGACCTTCACTATCAATATTGACAGTTCTTACTACTTATCATGAGGCAAAACGATATTCGTTTTATGGAATCATTTTCATCACGATGAAATTGAATTCCAAAGAGGTGCCACGGCCTGCATTCTTCTCTGGTCCAGCAAGTTATACAGCACAACGTGGGTTCAACGATAGAGGCTAGAAGAAGAGCCGTTTCATGAGATCAAATGCTGACATGACCGTTGAACTATTCTTAGATAAGTAGGATACGAATCAGTATAATCGATGGATAGAGACAATGAGTCATAAAAAATGGTGCTCATGAAACTACTCGTTTTCTTTACAACAGTCAACCCGAATTCTCAATCTGTGTTGGAACAGTTTCCGGCATTCTAACTCTTCTCTCTACTCCTTCATCCAAATAGGCGACAAAAGACGGGAATCATAAGAGCCACAATAACGTGCAAGATTGATGGTTGTGTAGACTGAAATGGAAATCAAATCAACGGATTAGACGTAAGAAGTGAAACATGAACTCGGAAGAAACGAATTGGTTTTTCCATTGCACTTGAATCCCGAAATCGCATTTTAGACAGGGCTTCAAGTTCTGTTTTGTCCTTCTTGGTAGTGTTCAACGGAAGGTAATTCGGTTAACCAGTGATCCTTCCTCAACTTCCCATATGCAGTCATTACCATGACGTTGGTCAGCTATTTCGCTGTACTTTCTCTACCGTGATTATGTTTTATTTATTCCAGCGAATCTCTGACGTCCTAATTGTTCACCGAAAACAAAAATCCACACCGATCGTATGTACACTTTCATCTGAAGTAGTATAGATATATGAGGCCGATGAGTAAAGGCATACATCGGTTGGGAGAAAAGAACAGTAGAAACGGGGCCCGTTTCACATACCGGTGAGTGATGTTTCCGCGATGTTTGTGGCCACGACACACTTTCGAATACCGTTTTCGGCCTTGACAAAGATTTTCGCTTGCAAGTCGCTTGGGAGCTGAGAATAAATAGGGAGTATAGACAACGGGGGTGCCTCATCCAGATTTCCTAGTCGTTCTGTGAATGGCCAAGGAGAAAGATAGCGAAGTTAGTGTGCCGTATATATATAAATTTACATTGCAATTTCCAATTCACCTTCAAATCCTTGATTCCAACTCTACTTTAGGTATTTCAAGTTATCATCAAACTTGGACCAGGATTTAAAATCACTTTCTGTTGCTTCCAAAAAGAGGAAAAAAATGATTGTAACACGATTATTTATCTCCACAAATAAAAAGGCGAGTTTTCTAATTAAGTAATTCAAAATCAGACGATTATTCTGTTGACATTACTTCACGACTCTTCATGGTTCTCGCATCCGTGCTGACTTTTCGCTATTGGACTGGGATCGCAGAAGTGTAAGTCATCACGCCAACTGATCCCAGTGCTACCAGCACGTGTATGCTTAACAAAATCTGTTTACCCAGAAATGGTCTAGCCACATAAGAATCATATTGTGTTACAGTATTCGGACATCGCCGCTAGACACTAACAAATCCGCTGCTTGATGAATATTCAGAACACCAAAGATAGAATAGTTACCTGGATGCCGCAACTTTAGCGTCTAACCCCAGTCCCAATTTTCGTCAATTTTCATTATCGTTCTCGTATGCAGGATAAATCGGGTAACTGCGTAACTGCGCCGCTAGAAAAGCATACAATCATTAGTTTGTTTGCACTTAAAGCTCCACGTCGTCCACTAGCACATCGTCATTCACTTAGTTCCGCCATCAAGGTAACCGATTATTTGGGGAAAACAAGACACAAATCACTTTTATGCACTGACCGTTGAAGATGCAACGACTATTATTGTTATTGGCATCTCCTTCATTCTGGTGAAGAACTATGCAATAAAACTAGAACCCACTCTTCGTAGACCATTAACCCACTCCGAAATTTGTCAACTTCTTGCGCATATATTACAATATTCAGCAATGATTCCTTTTAGGAGTAACCTATCGCTTTCAACCTCACGAAAACCATTAAAACGACTAACGTTTCGGGATGGAATACCACTGATTTACGAGTTACCATTGATATGGAATTACCATTTATTCCATCTAGTTATTAGCAGGAACCTTATTAGGCGATATATGCATCATGCTTCAGAAAAGACGCAAGTGTCGTAAGATTTGCGTATCGCCGCACCGGAGTTTTTCACACAATGTAGTGAGTCACAAAATATTGTCGTAAACCATACACTTATGCACACCGAGGGCTGTTAATTGACGGCATCGACGAGTTTCTATCACAATGAGAAATGTCCATCAGCGCTCTACATTCGATACTGGCCTACAGGGTCTACAGGAATCAGTGCTTAGCCCACACTTTTGTTGATCTATATAAATGACCAGCCAGATGCTCTAGAACTATCAACAATAGTGGTTGTAGATAGTATGAAATCAGGATTACAGTAACAATTTGAGGAAAATTCTGGGAACATAGAAGACAGCTAATCGAACGCCACTAAGGACATTGAAATCAAGGCGCCAGAATGTTGGGTTATTTAGCTAAACCACAAAGGCCGGTATCTACACCTTATAGAATATCAACAACAGTCGTGTGCAGGAAACGTGAAGGATTTTTGCTTGATAGTTCTAAAAGGAACTAAGCTCTTCGATCACCTACAAGGTAGGATACTTCAGCTGAGCTTGGCTTTGACAGGTTCAAAGCAAGGCTGCTGCTCCGACTGTCTTCAAAACAATCAAACACACACAGCTGAACACAAATTAAGTTGACTGTTTAGACCTGTGGTCCACAACGGCAATGCACTTGCCAAGTTTCCGAACGTCCATAAAAGACAACAACCAACGTATTCTGGAGAACAAATTCCAACATTCTACGTGAAGATTGCAACCATTAAGAGCGGAAACCTAACCGCTGATCCATGATATCACATCACGATAAAAATCGCACCACGGTGGTCTGTGCAAATTTGTGAACCAACAATCTATACAGAACGAATTTAAACAACCTAAGAGATTTTATTATGCCTGAAAAGTCTGCAAGTAGATGACAAACAAAGTTTCGTCGTACGGTCCCCTAGAGTGAACCTTTGACTCCAATTGGTGCATCAGTCGCTGAAATGGGCCTGCACCTTATTTTCCCCTCTGACTTGTCATTAAGTTCTTGTCAGAACTAAATGCTTTGGTTGGGAACCCTAATAGTTCTCCGGTTTAGCAGTCGGACACCGTAGCAGTACCCATCTATCAAACTCCAAGGCGTACACAAAACAAACAATTCCATACTGCGCGCAGGATATTCAGGACCGAGCTGCTCTTTGCATCGAGTGGTAGGGCTCGCGGTAATTGGGCTACTTCTCAAATATCCCAATCTTTGTTTTCTACACACAACCCTCTCCCTTTACCCTATCGACCCGTAAGCCGCCAAGGCTTGTTGTTAAATGGCGCGGTACCTTCGGGTTAAGCAGAGTTGAATGCTACCAGGCGCGTCCTCGGGTTGTGGATAGGGGGATACCTTCACCGGTTAGGTTAGCTGTGTATAAGTTGTGGCATAAGACAACAAATAAGTAGTCGCGAACAAACTGCGGCGGCACTACCAGGGGGTGGTGGTTTTCAGGCTGGTCACCTGGCTCCCGTTTAAAAGCCGCATAAGCCCGATGACTGTGTCGTGACAAAGAGCGATGTGACTGGCCTTTTAAAACTAAAGTCATTGACCCCCCCCCCCACCTCACTTCCCAGGCGAGAGATTACCGGCTGCTGCCGTGTAGTTCGTACTTGGTTGTGCCCTCAAAATAAACGACGCCGAGTGACGCTGGAGACGTCTCTCGTACCAAACTCCCAAGGAACTTCATGATCTTGATTATGATCATATCTGGAGCCGGCTTATCTTTTCCAAGGAGCCAGCTGCAGTGAACTAAAACTAAAAACGTTAAGTAATTTACCGTCAAATAAATAGCAGATTCTGGAGCGTCTTCAACCTCTGAATATGGGGAACTTCAAAGTGGGGGCTCAGACCAGGTAACTGGGTGGTCGGCGATATCAGAAGACATCAGTGGCGTTCTTGTCATCACTTTCTCATCAGGCCAGAATAATTGAAAAGATGTACAGTCAGAATATCTGTCCTTTGTTGATCATAAACGGTGCTTTCGCCCCATCCCTCTCTCTCAAAATAGGTTTAGCTCTTGCCCATCTTACGCATTCTCATTTACATTGCACGGGTTGTGCCCTTGGCAGCGATCATTGAAGATCACTGCACTGTATTTCGGTGCACGATGCTGATGATGAACCATTAACTTCCGCTACTTGATAACGTCCTGCTCGGGGAAGTCTATTTAAGTGAAAAGTCTAACAATGTCGACTGGAAAACCTGCATTATCGATCTGTTATTAGAGCGCGCATAAATGTCTTACGTTGTCTGTCAGTTCACTGTTGTTTAGTTTAAGCTAAGAGCTCAGAAAACAGTGGAATATTGCATATTTAAACATCTAAAAGGCTATATAAAGTAGTCACAAGTGGGTTATCCATGTATGAATGTATTCGGATAATTACCTGGTTTATCTGAGAGGGAAAAGCTATCGCTGAGACAAAAACAGTTCCAGGCTGTAAATACTTCCGACAATAAAACACTAATATCGAAATGGGCATTTTTCTAAGAAACTGAGAAAAAATTTGATCGAATTGTTCAATTTGATCTCAGACAAGTTTGCTAGAGAATCGCTAATTGAACGTGAATTCATTTGCGTACGATTTCGTTTATTCGACGAAGCACATCGACGAATGACAAAAACATCTGTTTCAATGTGCTTTCAATGTGTTTCCAATGTGCCTCAATTTTGGGCTTTGTGCGAATCCAACAATTTGATTGTGGTTGAAATGAACATATACACATCTATATGATCATTTTTTATTACAGTGAAGGCTGAAAATTGAAGGCTTAAGGCAAGAAGACAAATAAACCTAAAGGAAGCAGTGGGGGGGGCGGCGGTCAAGTGGCACTCACCTGCGATCAATTCACAAGTAACTTCAATATCTTCTTGGCCGGGCATAAATATCAAGATATCACCTGTAAAGAGAGATCACAAGAAGTTAGAGAAGAGAAAACAAACAGAAGCTACCATCAGGAGGAGAGCCAAGGTGTACTTGAATAGCTTGCTTCACTGCAGCATCCACATAGTCCATCACTGTGGTTTTGCTGAACTGAATGTCTACCGGGAATGTACGACCGGGAATCCGAAAGATGGGACAATCCCCGAAAAATTGAGCAAACCGTTCGGCATCCATGGTGGCTGATGTGATTAGTAAGCGGAGATCGTTCCTTCGACTGACGACCTAAACCAGAGAACAATGAATTCAAAATTGAAATACTTTGGAGGAGGACATTGAAAAAAAACAAAGGCTCAAATGTATCCGAACCATTATTATTTCACATTTTAAGCAAGAACCTCCAGCCAATGCATGAGGCAGTGAGAAAAATGCATGTCTACTGGAAGAGACGGATAAGGATAGACCGGGACGGAATTCATGACGATACGTTTCGAACTGATCACTTTGTTGCATGAATGGAGTCAAATCAATCGGTGGCAATTATGAGCACCCTATGATAAGGACGACAAAACTTTATGATGAACTGTTTGGACGTATGAGCTTTTGTGAAAACGACAAGGTATGTGGTAGATGTATAGGTATATATTCGTCACAATAACCTCATTTGCAAAACCGGGAAACTAGGGATGAACAGCTTTCCCGGAGCTAGTCTATCGAAGAATAAAGACCACGATTCGATGTGTTGTAAGTGGTTTCCATCGGTTTTTGTGGTTCTTGTCGCTCATCAGGCATGCTGATCCGGTATTATTTTGTCGTGCGCTTCCACGGAACTTTTGAGGAGTCATTCATAAACCACTTATTATGAAATATATATATGTGATAGGCAATGAAATGCGTCTTCGCATAGAAGGCATATATTTCGAGCAACTATCCAATCTATGCTTCAAGTTAAGTCAAGAAGCGGCTTTAATTCACCCCATGGTTATGAAATATGGTCTTCACGGTTAGACGATAACCCGAAATCGATTATATACGCTGTCGGTGCAATATCTTAAAACCACGTTAGCAAAGCCGGTTTCCAAAAGCGTGATCAGACAACGCTGTTTTGGGGTGGAGAAATAAACAACAATTCCCCAGTACCATCACATGACCGGACGAACTGAGGAGCGTGGATGAATATGAAGTTGGAAGAATGGTCAATAAAAAAAACAGTGCGGTATGCCTTGGTCATACCAACAGTATCTCTGGTCTTTTGGACGTGCACCTAATTTTTTCACACTCTGCATTTCGATTTGGTAATTTCATTCTATACTTTATTTTACGACCGGATAGATAAATAAAGGACATTACTAACGACGAGCGCACGTTTGACCGTTTTGAGCTATACTAAGAATCAATGAAATGTTACCCTCGAAAAAAGTACCAGATTGCATCATCAATCTTTAGTCTTTTTATATCGATACAGTTCAAAATACGTGAATTTTTCAGAACGCGATAATAATATACTCATATTGAAGATGCCTTTAATCACCTTGATACGACAAAGGTCACAGCCATGTTGAGTACCGAAGCTCTGAAGGGTGGTGCTGATACTACGGCAGTTTCAGTTTCAGTTTTTACAACCATTAGCCATGCACTTTCGTGCGTCGGTTTTGGTTGCTGTCTTTGGTTGCCCATTTGGATAAAATAGCGAAATGAAGTTTGGAATGTCGAAACAAATTCAAGCGGAAGATG
>UZAN01043887.1:16887-27266 GCA_900618425.1 Echinostoma caproni
TGCGCGCCGACACTTCATCTGTGATGCGTCCGCCGGGTGAGATATAGCTGCCTAGATAGCAATATTTGTCTACTTCCTCTACTACTTCCCCAGTTAGGGTGAGACTGGGCGCTGGATCAACCCAATCTTGTAGTAGCATTTTACACTTTTACACTCACCGCAGAGGTCACAACAGCTCTGATTAATGGTTCGTTGCATTGTTGCACCATTCTCAGTTGTTGGAAGATCACTAACAGTGTTTCTATACCCACGGAAATATCACTGACCACACTCAGAACGATTCCATCCAACCGCACCTACCTCTATGTATTTAAAATTCACTGAGTGTGAACTTAGTTTGCCGAATAAACTCAGTGTTACAAATAGAGCAGGATGTAATCCGGCGCGTTTTCAATGATTTATATTTATGCCATTCCTATCTGTATACCCCGGAACAAGTTGCACAGGCACTTAAGCCCACATGGCCCACTCCACACACCCCAAGAAATCTTGACAATGGGATGAACGATGGTTATTTCATCTATTGAATTTCGTCGTCTACTGAGTATACGACTCTCGCCCCAGGAGAGGTCACTCCAGCAAATAAACGAAGTGAGGGACAGGTTACCGGTCTAAACTAGCCGCTAGATGGACGCGGGAGCAGGCTACGTCCTACGGTGGAAGAAGTCTTCCTACTTCATTGGACAACTACCACCGGCCCAAACTGAACAGCTCCCCAGCGAATATGGTGCTGCCCCATCCACGTTTCACCTGTCTGTCTGTTTCACTTGCATGAGACTAAGAACCAATCCCGAACAGCGGACCGAAAATCAACTCACCAACAAAAAAAGTACCGAACCAAACCGCAAAGACCTTGCATAACAGGTCTCTAAAAGCTCCCAAATGCGTGCTTTGGTCACGCTTCCGCGTTGGATCTACGTCCCACAACCTTGTGCGTATGTTTGCCCTAAAATCTCTCATTCGTCAAGTTCTTCTTCTCATTCCCAAATGTAACGAGATGATTCTTGTTTGCGCCACACATGGGATATCACACTTCGTTCAACTAGTAAGGTCAACCAACCAGAAGCCAACAGCTTTTTGAAATCAGAATATCATTTTCACGGAGCCTCATTTACTGTCCGCACACTCGATCAGATCGGTCAACAAACTGCATTAGCTAGAACTCTTGAAACTTTCCATTTAGATGAGTGCTGTGCCTCCGNATTTAGATGAGTGCTGTGCCTACGAAACACGCATGCTAGACCCTACTTCAATCATCTTGTGATCTCTAGATTCGACCTCATCCTCACGCTTCACTCTCCGTATGTCAGGCAATTTGGCATTCGAAGCTCGCGGTGTTGCTAACGTCGGGATTGCCCCGAGCGTTCACCACTTGACTGAATTCCAGTAAATAGCCGATCGTGCACTATACGTCTGGATGGTTCAGTACGGGTCAACAGCTACAGAACAAACCGTCGATGCTTATTCGTGGTACCTGTGTATACACTGACCGAAAGAAATCAAGGATGAATTGTACAAGGACCTCTCTCAATTGCTGCAAAGCGCTCGGTCGATGAACATCGTGGTAGTCACTGGAAACTTCCATGCTCAAGCAGGATTCCTGAACGAATCAGAAAAGCATCTTGGTGCTACTCATGCAATACCAGGCAAACGGCCGGACTATGGAGAACACCTACTCCGAATTCGGATTATTCAGACGATCCGGCTGAAATAGTAAGTCAACTGATGCACGGGTATCACGTCCGAATGCACATCGACTGGCGTTTAGCAGAAAGTTCCGATGGAGAGCGCGTGCACACAGCAACATTTTGTGTCCTGCATTCGGAGGATGGGCATCACTTGCTATAGACGCAATTTTACTGGAAAACAAACTTCGAACGCCTGCCTGGATGAGACCATCAATATAGCTGCTTGTCTGACATGAAACAAACAATTATTTTGATAATATGACTTCACAACTTACCTCACGTAATAATCCAAATAACACGTCTGTGTTCAATGACCGCTCATGAGCTTCATCCATGATGATTGCGGAGTACGGATCAAGGTCGGATTCCCGTAACGATTCCCGAAGCAAAATACCATCAGTCATGTATTTGATTATTGTTGAGGACGAAGTGCAATCCTCGAAACGAATAGCGTAGCCCACTTGTTCTCCGAGATGCGTGCCCATCTCATCAGCCACACGGCGCGCTACAGACATAGCCGCAACACGACGGGGCTGGGTGCAACCAACCATTCCGTATGTTGTATACCCATCCTCGTGTAAATATTGAGTGAGTTGTGTCGTTTTCCCACTTCCAGTCTCACCAACAATTACAACAATCTGAAAGGAATCAGATCAGAAACGAATAAGAGATACACAACACTCAGTGGTATTTCGTGGTCGTTTTCATTCGACCATCACATGATTCAAAAACTTGTTGAAAGATAAACATGAGCAACGATACTCAACTGCTTTAAATACCCCTCTATTGGCTTGAGAGATAAGAAATTTACGTTGGCGCTTGAGAATTTGCAACTGTTCCGGTGAAACTAAAGAGTTTTGTCACCTTGGAAACAACAACGAATTCGGCTCTAAAAATACGGATGGCTAGCTGGTTTCCCAAAAATGCTATCGTCTGGGACAATTTAGAAATAAATCAACCCGATCCAGACAGGGGAATAACAAGCGCGTAAGCAGTGCATCCGAGGGAAAATCTGGCCTAGGCACTACGAAAACATGACTAGTAATTTTTGTTTTCTTTTTCATGACAGAACTTTCAGAAAGGGGGCAGCGGCCAATCAAAGGGCTGCCATACAACACAAAGTGGGGAAGCCAGGCAGTGGTGGTGGGATTCGAACAACACGGACCCCTGGGCGATAATTCGGTGATCTTACCACCAGGGCATCATCGACCTGGGAAAAACCTGTTGGACAACAATGCAGACGGCAACTGTGGGTTCGATTCGGTGATTCTTCATTTTTCAGAAATACTTCGCTAATCCGGAAAAATTGTGAATCGATACTCGCACTCAGTACACCTGTTCTGTTGTGGTGCATTCAAAGATCATTTGCTAACTAATACATCACCTCTAAGTAGGCTAGACCTATCGTAAATGTGACATTTTCAATATTTCAGTTTGAAACACCATACAAGCTATTCAACTGAAACTTTGCAGGAGGCCGATAGTAGTTTTCTTGGCAAGTGCCATCATCTAGAATGTATGTACAGTTAGAATACCTTACTCACACTATGGTCGTAACGGCTTATTGTGCCGTTCTTCGTTCACATAGATTTAGTCCCTGCATGACGCGTATTACGCCTCCCTAAGCCTCCATATGGTCGGGGGTGGGTATCTCGGGTTGTGGTTGTTCACCCTTACATTGCACCTAGAGAAATGCTTCCATACGACCAAGCACCTCAAACAGACTCTGCTGAGGGAGCCTTAATCACTGCCTTCTCGTCGAGGTGCTTTTCCACCAAAGTGAGAGGACGAAAAGTCAACAACCGGTTCTGTGAATCACTGAAAGTTGACCTAGGGGAGTTGACCCCGCTGTTTTGCGGGTTAGGCGTTGGCTAACTGGAGGCTCCGGTTGTGAATTCCACAAGATAATTAACTAGCACTAACGTAGGCAACCTGGCAGTATCGCGCCCTCGAAAAAATCATGGAGTATTTTCAAGCACCTATATGCCGGTTGTGTGAGACCCGACCTCAGAAATCATTTAAATTTGTGAATGTACGTTTCAAGTGTAAAACTTCCAAGCATTTGAGCGGCTTTCAGGTAGTCCAAATAGTGCAGCATCGGGTCACGTCGGCATGAGAATCACGTTAACGTGAAAGAGTTATTGGGCATTATTGGACTGAATCCCAGGTAAAAACATGTGAAGTCAGATTCGAGGAAACAATTGACGATTTTATACCTGCCTATGTGACAATAAACTACGGTTCTGACAAAAACGTACTCCCCCTCCGTGACTTAAACGGGCTCGAGTGCAAGGCTTATCACAGGGCTATTGCGGTTCTCACTGGTTGGGTCGTTAGCTGCAGCCGAAAGTTGTCTGAGTGAATGACAGTACAACTGATTGACGCAATCACGAGTGATTCTTACAAGTGTACATTGATAATTGAATGCTTCCGTTTTTTTTCAAAATTCGGATATACCTTCCGCCCGATTATAACCTAGCGTTCGCGTACTTTAGGTACGCAAAGGAAACAAATCGACCGCAAACCTGAGTTATCGATAGCCGAGCTGTGTTTTGGAGCACACTAGTAGAATCTGACCAAACTCATACTACCACAACATTCCGATGTAACGTAACAACGACAATTCAACTTGTATAAATCTGTGCCACACATGGCATTCAAAATGCGTTGCACTATCCACGAAAGAGTATGTTTGCAACTCTCAGAGTAGTGCTGCTGTATGGTTCTGAAATATGCCTGACTCGGGGGTAAGACGTATCAAAACGTGTAAGGTTTCCATGGTGAATATTTGGGCAGCATTGTCGGTATCAGCACCGACGAGGGCTGACGCGCATTTATGGATTTGCTACGGACAGGCGGACATTTGGTGCTATTTTCTCACATGACGACTTGCGCTAGCTCGGTCAAGTCTTCAGAATATCCGCCTGCAGCCAACTATCAAGCGGGTCACTATTCGCTAGTGGTGCACAAGACTGGAAGAAACTACCAGGTGAACAGCGAATAACGTGGACGGGATGAAAAAGCACACAAGCCCATGAGCTTCAGTTGGTTGCTTCAATTTTCTACCAGGGCACATAAGGATGATGTTTTGTGGTCAGAAGCATTGCCACATATGGCTCACAAACGTTGACGGTAGCAAACGTGTTATTCAAATTACTCTGTAAGCCTCTATACTTTCTATTTCTTCATCAATTTGACCAAATTCCTCGTGGATCCGTAGTACATAGGTCTAATCAGGTGAGGTTTTGTGAAATTTAATAATACGATAACACAAACGTGGATATACAGTCACCTGTTCGATTAGACAGGTATGTTCAGAAGACTCTAGATGTTGGCACCCCACCCCAAGGGATTACAATCAAACCAACAGGAGTCCGAGAACTCCTCGTCTGATTGTATTGTGCGTAAGACTTGTCTATCAAATCATCCTCTTGCTCTTGATTGGACGATCACTGATACAGCAATCGATAACACTGACGAACGCGTTTTGTAACCATCTTCTGTTCTGTGCAGAATATTGGCACCGAATATTTCAAGCTAGAAATTAAATATGCAACACATTAGTTCAACGAAGCAAAATAGATTAGTTAATCAGGAAACCAGTTGGACCCTTCATTGATAAACTAAGCCCAAAAGATGATGACACAAAACAAGCACTTGCCTGGTGCTCTTTGATCATCCGCAAAAGGGACGAACGGACTGAAAACACGGGCAAATACTGTCTTTGTTCCGTAAGTGTTTTCTGGGTGGCAAATTCACTGACTGCTTCAGATTTCATGTCACCGACCTTGTCCGCAAATGTCTGGGCTTGGCGATGAGAATCAGCATTCCATTGGTCATCGGCTTCTTCAGGTGCTTTGATTCCCATGACCTCTCCAATTCGTGTTCCCGCTAGCTGCCACTCCTTTTTCTGAGCTCGTTTGCGTTCCTTTTGCTCTCGGAAATAACGGACCATGGCACTCCCCTTTTGAGCTACTTTAGCCATTATGCAATCCGGATCCTAATGCAAACAGAATAATAAAAACAGCGTTTATCAACTCAAATGGGAATACTGAGCCATTTACATAGGTGGAACAGAAAGGCAGTTATGTCACCGAGCGATGAACGATAAATTCGAAGGGATTATACCATCCACTGGATAAAATGAATTTAAATCTTCAATTAAAAATATGTAAGAAAAGAAACACTGTGTCACTGTGACCAACCCGCTTACGGTGATTTACAGCATAACAATTAGCAATCCTGTCTTCATCTTACGTTTGTTATTCGGAAATAAAATCCACTTGAGTGCAAAATGAACGTGTATGGAAGAAGCGAAATGACTACGGATACATTGTGCAAATCCATGTATGCGGTTTGTCCACCCAAATTTGTAACGAGAAGACAGAGTCTTGAAATAATAAATTGTTCCAGAACACTTGGGGAAATAGCGAACTAGACCTAACTGCAACAAAACAAAACAATCATTAACGGTTTATTACGCGCTGTTGTGTAGGTGTACAGGGTACCCGGTAGGAGTAGCACCTCTGACTCGGAGGGCTGTCGGTCGCTTAGGAGCATCCTCATTTCTTTCGTCTCCACTAGGCGCTCAGCTCTCACCTGTGGCTCAAAGAAGCTATCTGGATGCAACAGCGGCCACACCCCAGTAAACCGCTCAACAGGTGGGACGAACCAGGTTGAGAATAAACGGGAGCTCAACTCCCGGCGAGTCAGTTTATAACGAATGAATGCGGTACTAGCGCGTTGGGCGGATGAAGTCGCTTGCACGACTTAACGGTCAAGGAAATGACTCCGTACTTACCAGGGATACATGGACCTCAGTACAGCTAAGGACTGTCAATGAAGTATGAGCCCCCCGCCCTCAGAGGGCCACCGGCAACCATGCACTACCTTCCTGCAGTCTTGCAGTTAGCACTTGGATGTACGAAGTTTAGAGGTGGTTCCTCGACTTAAAGCCGAGTGACACTGAAGACGTTTCATAGAACATCCATGAAGCCGGATTATCGTCTCCCAGGAGCCAATCACCGTAAATTAAAGTTAGTTGGAAATCAAGAGGGGTAAAAACCAAGGTCTACAGGACCTGGTATTCACTTATTGGAACCAGCGACCCAAGCCCCGAGGAGTGAAGAGTGACCCCCAGGAGGATAATTTCGGTTAACAACCAGTAAACTTGAAGTTTCGTGTGGCGATTTGGGTCCGTGCTTGTTAAACGTGAGTTTTTTACAACGTCTAGAACCTATGAATCATTGAACAAAAATGAAGATGAGAGGCAATCAGTGACTTGCAAACATAAGCACGGAAAACTACTTTGGAAGAGAAAAGATGTAGAAAGTAATTCCGATTGGAAATCTGTAGTATTGTTTATCGGTCATAAGCAAAGCAAGCGAAGATGCACTGAGAATAATACAGCACAACCAATGCGCAACGCGACAATTTAGTAATGGTACAGATAGTATTTTGCAATGCTGCTTTTTTGAAGCTTACGTAAGTAGAACGGTTGGACGAAGAACGTTAAACATGAGATAGTGTGCTATTGCGTTGGAAGCGGTAACGGTTTTATCTTGCCCGATTTCAGCACTGATGATATTTGTCAGTGTTGGTCTTTATCTTCTTCAAAATTTTAATGAACATGGATTTGATAATGATTATGACTGATCATCCTTCAAACTTCATCTTAACACATAATCCTCAATCAAGTTGTCCTGTCAACCGTACACTCGGGAGACCCAGAAAACATGCCTCGCTCTTGTTTGTCCCCATCAATCTTGCATACCAACCACCGGTCTGGAGCTGAAACTCTACCGTATTATACAACCCAAAACCGGGGCTGAGTAAGATTACCGACTTAAGTGTGACTAGATATCGTCTTAAATGACAGTCAGTCAGTTCGAAGCGGAACACTCTGATCACCTTTCGACTCCACCACCAGCCGAGGGACTCAGTGGACACTTGACGGTAATCAAGGAAACGATCCAAATGTAGATAAAAATGGCGGATTAGAGTGCACCATCAAAACAAAAACAATGGATCTCCTCGACCTCGACTGCATGCAGGACGCTATGAGAGCCATTCCTCCCGATTCCAAAGGGCATTAATCCCTTAAACGTCAGCTCATCATGGGCCTAAGGAATGACCACGAGAATTCCTGGACAAAGATGGAAAAGGCTGCGGCAATCGGTAATACTCGCAAAGAAAGCAGAGGTGCGAAAATTAAGGAGCCTGACTGCACATTGATTCAAACTCAGCAACTTCATTTTTAAAGAAGGACAGGACATTTCAAGGTACAGTTCAGCTGATCCTCGTCGACCACGACAAACCTGATTCAACCGGACAAATAACGCCATAAAATACAGTCCTCCATCTGGAATATAGCTTACCCGGGAAATCAGCTATCACAAGACATAAGGCCTCCGGCCCAGACGGGCTCTCCCCATCCGTTTTTAAAGATGGAGGTTTAGCATTGGTTTCGAAGTTAACGAAACTCCTGGGCCCAGTGTGAGAGAGACAACAGGTTCCAGCTAAATGGTGTGAATCGGTCATCATACCAATTGACAAGAAAGGTGACAGATTCTCTTGTGAAAACCACAGAGGAATTAGTTTAATCAACATTGCTTCCAAACTTCTTGCCGGCATCATACTCCGTCGACTGTCTGCCGCACGTGAAAAGTGCACGCGTGAGAACCAAGCTGGTTTTAGACCTGGTCAAGATTGCATCGACCACACCTTCACTGTTCGTCAAATCCTAGAACACAGACACTCCTTTCATAGACCCACCATTTCCATCTTTCTGGATCTGAAAGAGGCTTTTGACTCAGGCGACCGCTCTAAACTCTGGCGCTGCCTTTCTGTGAAAGGTGTGCCCGAGAAGTTTATCTCAATATTACGATTCCTCTATACTCATTGCCGAAGCCGAGTCCGCGCTCACGACACTTTTTACCCGAGTTCACCACGGAAGGTGGTGTTCGAAAGGGTTACCCTCTCTCCCCTTTTCTATTTAGATTTATCATAGATCTGATCATAGAAACAGCCCTATCCTCGTGCGAGGATAGTGGCATCCATTTCCTCCCAGGTAGCAGGCTGTCTGAGTATGCAGAGTATGCAGACGACATTGTGCCACTAAGTGAAGATCCAGGTAAGTTGCAAGCTTCTCTGGATAGTTTGAGTGTTAGTGTAGCCATATTCGATATGGGTTTTGCACCTTCAAAGTGTAAAATGCTACCACAAGACTGGGTTGGTCCAGCACCCAGCCTTACTCTAACTGGGGAAGTAATAGAGCAGGTGGAGAAGTTTTGTTATCTGGGCAGCTACATCTCACCCGGTGGAGACATCACGGATGAAGTGTCAGTTCGCATACAGAAGGCTCGGTTGGTATTTGCCAACTTGAGACATCTGTGGCGCCGTCACGACATCCGACTATCTGTTAAGGGTCATGTGTATGCTGCAGTAGTTCGGCCAGTTTTGCAATATGGAGCAGAAACCTGGCCACTAGAAAAACAGGACAAAGAGAGACTGTCGGTGTTTGAACACCGCTGTCTACGCAGTATTGCACGAGTCTGGTGGGGAACCGGATCATTTGCTGACTCTTATCTCACAATCCTGGTCAGCTCCACCCGATATCCACGGAGAAACAAACTTGATCTCGCCTGATATTTCAAAGGCCTTCGACCGAGTTTGGCACGAAGGTCTATGGGCGAAACTACCCATGTTCGGGTTCCCTCCGGCGTCCGCAGCGTGGATATCAAGTTTCCTCAGCAAGCGAACCATCTCCGTCCGAGTTGATGGGGTTTTATCTCAGCCATTTCGTGTAAACGCTGGTGTTCTTCAAGGTTCAGTACTTGCGCCCACCCTCTTCCTTCTATTTATCAAAGATCTCCTTTCCCAAATTGTCAACCCGATTCATTCTTTTGCGGATGACACTACCCTCCACTGCTCCCTCCCCTACCGCACCGCTCACCATGCCCAGATCAACATCGATGGTGACCATAGTGCAGTTAATGTGTTACTGGACTCCGACCTCGAACACCTCCTGAGGCATTGCAAACCACGTTTCATTAAATAGTTCTAAAACCTCTATTCTTTCAATTTCTTTAAAACGCAACTCATTCTCCCCCCCCCCCCTACCCTCCATTTATCTTCAATTTTACCTTTTAATTTTAACTGCGTTTCACAGACTCTGTTGCCCTTCTTGGATTGTCTATAACTTCTTTATGCTGGTCCCCTTTTAGAGCCAAGCTTGCTTCTCGTGCTGCGCGCCAGATTGGATTTCTATTTCGCGCCAGACGTTTTTTCACTCCAGATCGTGTTGAAAGTTCTCTTGGTCACAACTTTCGGGTGATCTTTCATGCTAACTACTGAGTTAATGATAAGGATTAAATGAAAATCTTATTGTAGTTTCAAAACCACGGCACATAAGATCAAATTGGTTTCGTTCAAGCGATAACTGAGACAATCAGAACACAAATGGTACAATTAAAACGGCAACTTTGTAGAAAGTGTCCGAGGCTGATTGCTGGGAATTTGTTTACCATTATGTATGACGACCCTTAGACAAATACCAAATAAAATTCCGCTTACCTTTACAGGTATCACTGGTTCCGGTTGACGGGTAAAAACTATCCGACCATCCAGGAATGGTGGTAGAATGTTACGCACAAGCAAATGCACTCGGGCCTCGCCCTCTTCATCGAAATC
>UZAN01043888.1:0-11002 GCA_900618425.1 Echinostoma caproni
GTTCACGCAGCCACTGATCTTGAACTTCCGCTTGGAAGATTTGGTTGCTGCATTCTAACGATTCGACGTCAGTCACAGAGCTCGACAAGGTGCACGACTGTGGTCGGTCTCATTTCAGCACAGAAAGAGCGTGAGAAGGCAGGTGGTCGATCCGGGGGTAGAAAAAATGTATGAACAATTGACCGATGAGGTGCGCTGAAAGGAAGCGGATCCAACCACAGCGAATTTTCCTCAATTCCAAGTTATGATTTCTCAATTCCAAATGACGGTTTCGCAAATGAAAATTATAGTTTCTCAAATCTCTCTTGAAATGGTGTAGATCAAACACGTGATTGAATGATAACTTTATTGACGAAACCACACTTGAGATAAATCACGCAATAGAAAAGAAATGAAACTTCTGTTACTGGGTTTACATAGTTGTTGCCAAGACGTATGATCGATATGTTCACCTCTTGACTAGCCCTCAACAATTGGAGAGAGAACACAGCTGAGAAAACACCAGTCAGAGTGTATTATTCTTGATCATGAAGCAAAATATAGGTGGTAAATTAGGTGTACGGGAAACGACTTGGTGACGCACGAATAAGATCGCGACCTTGATACTCCGATTGATAGATCGGATGACACCTGTCTGTTTCGCTTTAATCATCCAATCCGGAATCGATTCGGCTTTGGGCGTCACGAATGCGCTTGTGGTGTGATGCGTAGCCTGACGGGTTCTGTCCGCTCCATCTTAGCAATAGTACATTTTCACAATCGCCATGCAAACTTCAAATCTACCAAACAACAATTTGAAAAGCACATTGAGTTCTTTTCCATATTTCAAGCTCCCATTGTTCGCTGTGAAAAGTAGTTATGCTTTGCTGGTGAAAATGTGTCTAGCGGTGTCCGTGGATATCCACTCGTTCATTAATTCTTGTTTTTGCAGTTGCACACGGAAGCTGATCGATGCATTCATTAAGAGAAGTTTGAAAGTGGCAAAGAAAGATATGTCTTTTCGGTACTTTTCTTCAGGCCAATACCGTACACAATCAAACATGTAGACACAACATAGCGTGATAATTCGTAGTGTAAGCGCTCATACTGTTGTGGCCTGCGGTCGAGTGAAACGCTCACCACGCATCACGTGATTGACCGTTGCGGCCGGCGGCCACACGCGCGGACATTGAACCCGCAAATGGCCACTTGCTTACGTGCCCCCGTGCAATTCTGGGATGATCCTGCTGTAAAATTGTCTGTTGAAGCATGGAATACATGGTAAACTACATTCACAGGCTATTTGGATTTACTGTGTGTAATTTCCCCGGCGGTGCCGCTAACCGAGAATGACAAAATCAAATTACTCCGGTACCAATTGGGCCAGGAAGGTAGACAGCTGTTTGACGCACTCGATCTGAAAGTCAATTCAAGTCTACTAGAAGTGTTTTGTGCATTAGACAAACACTGGGACATTCGTCCTAATATATTTATTACCAGATACAAGTTTTCTTTACTGAAGCAAGCTGCTGATAAAGACTTGTCTACATTTATTTCCTGTTTATTGTACGCATCATCTCCCTGTGATTACGGTTCTGTACCAGCAGACAAATTCGTCGAAAGATTACCAATACAAGAATTAATTTCTGGAATGAATAGTCATAATATTCGTGAGGAATTGATAACAATGGACACCGCCCAAATGACTTGGGATCGTGTATGTGACACGGCAAGATCCAAATGGGATTTAAAACGGCAACTGGAAATTTTCCGTCCTGACTCTCAGACTACTGTATCCCAGATAAACGCGTGCCACCGAGACCGGAATACTACAAATAATCGTACGCGTTTCCGCTGTGGAAGTAAAAACAGAGCGGATTATACAAACTGTCCAGCATTACCATCAATGTGTTTCTTCTGCAACAAATTGGGCCACTTTGCTCGTGTGTGTCGCTTGCACTCTGTTTGTACTATTCGACCTTCATTGAAGCCATTTAACTGCAGTACAAGTACTGTTGGGCCTATACGCAGGTTTCAACCTGATTGCTTGAATGAGATTTCTCTTCAACCCGATGGAATGGAGAAAATTGACTATAATTACATTATTTCATCCATACAAGCCAGACGTTGTAACATTTCAGCAAAAAACCTTACGAAAGGCGACTATTATCCAGCGAACACCCAAGAACGCGATTCGAACATTTCGCGCAGTTCCTTTTCCGGGGGAGGATCTGATCGTTACCACAGCAGTTCAATTCCATACGTCCGAACTCGTTCGGTGCAAAACAACAAGCGGAAAAATGCCATCTCTAAACCTCTATGTTTCAATACGAATTTGGCTTCAGAAACATGCCAGTCCTCAAATGACTACCCGAGGTCCGCACACTTCGACTGATCACATTACACACAAGCGAATGCATCGTCGCGACATCAGGTCATGTGGGGAGATTCCGTTCATCATGAATCAGCTTCTATGGCCCCAGACGCGTTACAGATTTCTTTCGAAAAGAAGAGGTGATGTTGTGGCCTGCGGTCGAGTGAAACGTTCACCGCGCATCACGTGATTGNCCTCAGTGAATCAGAGGTCAGTATTGATCTCTCCTCATTGATTGGTTCGTTGACTGTCCAGCGTGACGACACTTCTTTTGGTAAGACGCGCCAGTTTATGTGCCTGCCTGTCTGCGTGTTGACGCACTGCTTGCTCACCGGCTACGTTNGTTTACATACTGGAAATATAATTACTACTTAACTCACTACTTGCCTACTTATTGACTCATACGGGATCCAACACATACAGTTTTTATCATGGTTGATGTCGGGGACTGTGTCTAGACTGCCCAGTCAGAGATGAATCAAACTGGTGTGTCTGATTCACTATCCCACAAACCTTAGGCCAGGACAGCAGTAGTGTCTTGAAAAGCTGTTTCTGCGATCACAGTAGTATTCGGTTTAGCCTCATCGCGGTCGCTTCAGCTGCGGAAAGGATTTTCTCTCCTCCGGTTTGATTGATTATATGCTACCCGGTAGAGGACATTCCATGCCCTTTTCCGTATCAGTTCGTGATGAGTTGAGAGCGTGAGCTAGGATGAAAAGGTAAGGTTTCAACTTCAGGTGAATTCAACCAATCGCGTTCCACGGGGAACCCCACAAGATGATTTGTGTTTCGGCCGTCAAACATCACCGATTGGACCGGGTCTGTTTAAACCCCGTCCAGTCCGAATGAACTAACTTCTCCGTAAACGAACAAAAGTACATTTTGAATGAGTTACCGAGCGGAGATGAAAGTCTCGCTCGGGTGGAGTGGGCTGTTCTCCCCCTCCCCGGCAACGTGATGTTTATTGTCGTTGATCGAGTTTGCGCCATAGATGCGAATGAACGAACCCGACGGTAATTGACCTGTCGGCCGGGTAAGTTAGCTAATCACGTCGAGATAGATCGATAAGTCGGTCACTATGCCCAAATGTGAATGTTGGGAGGACTCATTGAATGAGTGGATTCAGTCTAGGCCCTCAATATCCAGGTGAGTAAATCCCAGTGGGGCCGTGATTCCCTCAAAAAACACTGATTATCTGATTCAAATGCGATTGCATACATATTTCTGACATTGAAAGACACGCTTGACGAGATATTTAGCATGCATGAACCAATGATGTGGCTATTGCAATTAGCTTTTCCCCTCGAATCACAGTAGTTATTGTAGTAATGGTAGTAGTAGCACGCAATGAACGCGAAACACGAATCACGGAATATGAGTCACTGATTACCACCCGAGGACGTCACGTAAGCACTGGACCACACTGACACTTGCACAACCGAAATGCGAGGAAACGGTTTCAGGAGTAATAGTTCGTTTATTGAAAGAAGTAAGGGGGATTAAATAATATGTACAAAACAAACTCATTGGTCATCCGGGCGTCTGCCAATCACATTCTAGTATTTCTGCCGTTGTTTTACTTCTGTCTGGGTCGCACGGGCTCTCATTGGCTGGTACGATGAACCTATGGCATTTAGTCCAGAAGCTGTGGCATGCACGCGATTTGCTGACGTCACCGGTAAAGCTTGATTGATTATAATTGTTCTAAAACTGTAAGGCTTCGCTCCAGAGTATGCGTCATCTCGCAGGCTGGGATTACCACAATGAAAATAAATCCGAATGTTGGTGGTTATTTTGACTAAACTGTAATAGACCTCAGTGGTTGATGGAATGTACCATTTGCACATCAACGAAAAGCATAACGTCGACCTGACCAACCTAGTCTACTGGTTGGCACCCGAAAAGTTACATCACAACGGAGGGCGGAAATCAGCATGCCAAAATGATGATGGTTGATCCTGAAGGACAAATGAACCAACAGCACTGGAGAATGGCATGTCTGAAAAGCTTTGCTGGTGATGCCAATTCTCAGATCACGAAGGATCATTGTCAGCAGACATCTAACCAAATTCGTGTACATTATCCGACACCTAACAAAATGCTTGATTTTTAGTACATTTGATCTTTGTTTGCTCAATGAACGTTCTTGTGAATGGGGTATATAAGTCAGAAAGTTCTATCATCATTGGAGTCAATAAGTCGGGTGCTGCAATATAACCAGTGTTGGTCGTTATGAGAGCTACTGTCATTACTCGTGACCTTAGTGATTGATGCAGCTCAACACGTGATATCGTGGCGTGATTCAGAAAGTAAAAGTGTACCACCGATATACCCTAAGGGGCTCTGTAATATTCGAAAGAGTAATCGGAATGGGATAGCGCTAATTCGGATTTCGTCTGGAAACCCATTGAATAGGGTAAAGTCAGCAAGAATCAAGACGAGCTATAGACATGGTTAATGCCATTCGGAAAATCACGCTGCGAATTCTCCTCGTCGATTCAGATCCACTTCCACACAACTCTCATACAACATTTCACAAGCCTCAAACAATCATGGAATCTTTGTTCTATGTCCAATTGGCAATGTTGTGGTTCGCCTGTTTGTTTTCTTACATTTAGCGGGAACTCTACTTCATGATTGCTTACATGGAGGCTGTATCGCGCTACGTTCATACTCGTTGCACGATCATCACAGCCTCATTTGACCCAGGCGGTGATTGTCATGACCTGTCCTATTTCGTCAGTGCTACAGCAAGGGCAATCGCGATTCTCATCCATCCATTTGTGCAATGCATCAGGGCGATGGCTGTCATCCATAGATCTTATTACACAGTCCCGCTTCCATGGAGATCGACCACAATTATGGAACTCCCGTTTGCACAGCTTCGATAGTGCGACAGAACCCATTGGTCAATTGAATTCCGCTTCTGTCTGTTGAACTGATCTTAGGGCCAGCAACATGGACATGGCTTGGGTGAACATGTGTGCTTCTCAGTAGAGTGCTACTGGTTGGATTCACTTGAAGTTACGGAGGATTAAATTCAATGTGAAAAGTTTTTAAACAGTCAAATGGTTCATTTTTACGGCACTTAGTGTCCGGATAGGTTTATTGTGGACATGATTATTCCCAATAGCACTACGTGTCGGAACTCTGTAAAACGTGGTGCGATCAACGTCACAATGAATGTACGTGCTTACACGGCTTATTACAGGCGTAACAGTAATCGAAATCCAGTACGGACCGGCCAAATGTGATCCAAATTTATTTCATTTAAGTGAGTGACATGAATGTGTGTATCAGAAACAGCAAGAAGCTGGTTTGGAGAAGTTAGGATAGCATATTTTTCTCTCATAAAGACAATAAACAGGTGCCAGGTATCAGGCAGGAAAGTGCAAACCCGTGTAGGTCTCGTCACTCATGCAAAGCAAATAGTTGACGAGAAGCCTTTATTGATACAATTCGAAAAAGAACTGTGGACTTTTTGCTGTTAATAAAACATTGTAAAATTTCAGCGCAACAAGATGGCTAACGGTGAAGCGAAGGAATATATTGGTCGTTGCAACTTCACATGCATGGAAAAGCTTAAAAGAAGAAAACAATAAAAGGTATTTCCGCTGCCTATTGTGGGTGAACTACACCCCGATCGACAGTCAACTATAGAACTTTCACTGAACTGGTGTTTCTGAAAATATAGGCATCAATATAAGCTGTGCAAACAAGTTATCCATTGCAACCCGTAACTGTAGACAACCATTTGGTGATCCTCTATCTCCAGTATTTCAATAAAAGAAATTGGGCTCGCAACTGGTTAAAATTAATTTGTAAAATTATAACTTGGTGACACGAACGTTTGCCATCGCATGCCTGAAACGAAAACATCACAATAAACTTGTATTTTCATGCACGAATACAATTCGATCAGTTCATAAGCCAGACAGTTATTGTTTCCGTTTTGCAATGCTAGTAGAGCTTGTTGTACACCTTCGTGTGAGATGATCGATAGTAGACTGATTTAACCTGGACTGCTTGGCACATGCACCCCGGTTGCACATGTGAGTGTCGTGAACTCGGGAGGTCATTGCACTGCAACGTTATTGCTGTCCGATCGAAGTAACATCACGATACAGAAAACTTAGTTTATTATCAGAAGAGCAACGACAATGAAGAACAAAATAACAATAGCTAAAGGTTTTTAAAGAAGAATAACGAAAAAATACAACACTTCCGTGTAGATAGTATTTAAGGTCATACTGTAGTATCCAAATTATCTTCAAGACCTAACACTTAATTCGGAACCAAGTATAACACATGTAAAAACCATGTTCACTAAGATAAAGCCATGCAGTCCAATTTGATAGCATTTGCAGTTTGAGAAAGCTAGATTTCTAATCTGTTATATACCTTTTCGACTTCAAGTGATTGGTGCGTCGGTCATCACACCACAAATTGGATCGGGTCTACCAGTCGGAATGAGCTGGTTTCTCCATCAGTTCAATTTTACAACCACCAATCGTGCATTTTCATGCACAGGTGTGGGGTTGCTGTCTTTTGGCTACCAATTTGGATAAAACAGCGGGAGGAAGATTGGAATGTCGAGAGCAGAGTCAAAAAGAAAATTCATATAGACTAGAGTAGATACATGAGCGCCACTCAGCCATGTCACTCTGTGCTTTAACCACCAGTTACCACGATCTCGGGATCTGTCGGTCGGTTGAGATAGCAAACCACATCACCATAGTGAGGTGTGAATGTTGGGATGATTCATTGTATGAGTGGGTTCCGGTTAGACACTCAATAGCCTAGTGAATAAATTCCATTAAGGCCGAGGTTCCCTCGAAAAGCACTAAATGCTTTGAAGCAAATGCGATTGTTTACATTTTTTCGGCATTGAAAGATACACTTGTTGAGAGACTTAATAATGGTGAACCAACAGTGTCGCCTAACGCATTTGCTGGATAACTCTTGCATACATTGCTCGCATTGAATGCGCAATAACAATGCTCGACGTACACACACACACACACATGCGCACTTAGACATGCAAACATACATGCACATTACACGGATGTTCGTCACATGGGATCTTGATTATATTGACCAATCAGACTGCAGCCCGTGTCTACTTGTTATTCATTGGCTGACTGCTGATGACTTGTATGGCGAGTACCGGCTGATGACAGACTTTTGTTGTTGTACGCGAATTACGACGCTTCCAGTTTGCGTAGAATTAAAAGGATTTACTTCCGTGAATATTACGAATTTTATTGAATACAACCGTCAAGGTACTTAATAATAGTACCAAAATACATTGAAAGAACTAACAGCAATTCACCGGAATAGCAAGGTTAAATTTAAACTAATTCACCAGCTAAAAGACATCATTTTTTCACTGTTATCCCGGATTGATTATTGAGTTCCATCTACAATACCAATGACAACAACTTGTCACCTACAGCTTTACACTTTGTTGCTCAGCTTCGTCGCACAGGTTCTTATCCTTGTTGGGTCACTTCATATCTTCGCATCTTTTCACAATCTGATTATACCTGTGCGATCCTTATATCTTAGTGAGTGAGACAGGTGTTAATAAAAGAACGCAGTTGTCCATTCTACAAAGAATGATAGCTTTGTATTGGGTGCTGCATGAGGTATCAAGTTAAGTTAAGTGAGGTGTTCGACCCATGGTTGTGTTAATATGGATTAGTGACTTTCTCCTAAGTGAGGAAGAGTTAGTTCGACTCATGAACTAAATCCTGCCAACACCCACCTCTCAGCATGGTGACCGACTTGACGATCCATCTTGACATGATTCGCTTGTTTACCCGACCAACTGAGGTCGATTACCATCATATTTATTTTCGTGTAAGATCAGCGGTCAACGATATAAAATTCCCGGTTTGAGGGGACGAGCAATCAAACCCCAACACACCGAAAAGTTCGACCTCGCTAGGCAACTCAATCAACCAGTGCCGAGAGCGAATGGTAGGATTCACTTGAATTTGAAAAGGTGTATTGTCACGGTGAATACATCCTCCTAGGGAGTTCGTCCAACAACCGCTTGTGTTTTCGATGGAGCCTAAGGGACACGACTCTAGTTTGTACCTATGTCCGTCTACAGGTCGAACGAAACATGTGAACAGAACAGCTAAGGCTTTCCTCTCAAAGGGTCTAAGAGCACTAGCCCACTTGGTTAGCCGTAAGCATCGATAAGAACAGAATGATTACGATCGATATCGGATACGGGCCAGCAGCGTCCAATATAGTCTGTTAGGTATTACTAAGCCGTTCTATGGGCGCCAAACAAGGAATTTTGAACACGACCGAGGCGACTGCAATCAGACCACACTAAAAAATCCTGTTTGGAAAAACATGCATATCGTCCTATGAGAGTTGAAGGTCAAAGGATGATGAGAAAATAGAGGGAGCTGTAAGGATGGGCCAGTTATGACACGATCGATAGGCGGTATTGTTTAAACTATTAGATAAGATATGAACATGTATAAATCCTCATGTGTACATTGTGCTGATCTGATGAGGAGTATTAAAAAGACAGATAGGTTTGCCCTGTCTTCGCATTTTGAAAACCAAAATAACCCATGGAAAATGTGCTGAGCTCTCAGCCAGGGAGTTGGTGACAAGGCAAACCAGTTGTCACTCAGATGGAACCGTTCGGAAGAAAACCGAATAAAAGTGAAGGTGGTTTTCGAGCGAGAGGGCGCTAACAAAGGAATGACTACAAACTGTAAAAATAACCTCTTCTTCAGACATACTTTATAATTGGAGAAACAAGACCTAAATGGGGAAAGCGTAGGGTAGAGTAGTACCCTGTGGGTATATATGAGACCATGAGAAAAACACTGCACATAAGTAAAGATGACTGTTCACACCGTGCTACTGGCATGAATCAGAATATTGAAAAGATGATCCGATTCATGATCACAGGAAGCGATAATCTGCATGTATGCATGTGCAAATAGTGAATGAGCGTCGACGCTTGGGCATGCGCGGTGTTGAAGACTTTATCAATCAGGTGTAAATATGTACGTATGTATGTATGAACAAACTTGAGCAAAAAAGGAGTGGGGCAAGACGGTAACCGGGCAACGAAAATCGGTGAGCGTAATGATAGTAAACAACTATTTGTGTTAAGGATAAATGAATGGGTGCGAGTGCGTGTATGAGCTTGAACCGAAATGACCCGGCAGACGGATTCATAGATGAATAAGACTCAGAAATCATTCGCCTGATCTCTTGAATTAGAACACATGGATTCGGATGAGGAACAGGTGATTGAAGGAGATGTGGGTTAAATTTTCCCTTGACTGCATGAAAGACATACGGTTCGCATCGCAGGATATAAAACTTCAAGCAAATAGTTATCGTTCGAGTCAGTTTGTGATAAACTAATTTGAATGGCTTCGTCAGGACTAGGCAGGGTAGGAGAGGCCGTGGTGTTTGTGGTTGGGTCCAGCAACACTGGAAGGGGGCAGGCAAGGCACGATCTACAAATAGAGGGAAGGGAACGAAGAAATAGATGGAAGTCACAATGATCTTTTTACCTTTAAATTTGATTACCGATTATCAAAAACTGTCGATTCACTGAAATTTACAGGATATGCAGAATAAACGTTTAGCGGGGCATTTATCAGCCCCAGTAGGACCGGAGCAGGTCCCAGGCTAATCTGCAAATGTGTCACAATGACCTGAGTTCAAAATTTTTCTGTCTGAATTCCAGTGGCGAGGGTGTTTTACCTTGAGTGAGAAAGTGGAAGATCAATAACCGGGCTAACGAATCACAAACAGAAAGCTTATCTGGAATAGTCCGTTAACCTCTGAAGCGCCCACGATGATGATAATAATTATGAAATGTGCCTATGATTACTAGGTAAACTATCACTGGCTCGGCTGGGCCATTAGGTTTATTGTTTACCTGAGATGTGAGAGCCTCAGTAAGAGAAGGAACAGGTCACCGGTTTTTAATGTATCACAGGTTCAAACCACCGATAAATTGCTTTGCGGATGTAACTATTCTGTCAACTTGCTTTGGATAACAGAATAGTGCGACAGCTCAAGAAAAAAACAACCTCATGGTAAAGGATGAGAACTTAAAATCATTTAGCTTGCGGTTCTTTAACATTAACTTGGAACACTATCACACTAGCTGAACTCAGCGTTTGTAATCCCACGATTCAAGTCACAGAAAGACTGATAGCTGCCAGCGCCGCTGGTAACGGTGAGGAGTTTGGTCTAAGGTCCTCCTTGTCTCCAATGATCTCTATTAACCAGGAGAGGCCTACGGTACCATTGAAAGTTAACTGGGATTTATTTGAGAGGTTTTCCTTCATAATACCCAGAACGATTCGTGGACAGCATTTTGAGGGGTCACCGGTTGCCGAATAAGATTAATACTGTTGAGAAGAAACCGGTTTGCATATCACTACCTTAAACAACTATTGAGATGGTGACAAGTAAACGGAGTACAGTCGTAGAAAAAGCATTCCTTACAGCAAAACTTCACATTGTGTTCATCTCCAGGTCACTCTTGCGCTTTCAACTCAAAGATAAATTGCCTGGTTGCTCAGTCTCTTTCTGTGTGCACTTATTTACTTGCTCCTGTGCGACAAGGTATACTGATTTGCATCGGCCATC
>UZAN01043889.1:23270-39016 GCA_900618425.1 Echinostoma caproni
ATTGGGAGCTGGTGTCCAGTTTCTCGGCTGAAGTGCCTTTTCGACGGCGTCAAACATCCAAGGTGCCCCGTCCAGCTGGTGCCTATTCACAACAAACAAATTTTGTTTTTGCGTGTGGTTGGTACGTTTCTTGGTGCTCGGTTTGGATTTAGAGCTTTAGGCCATAAAATTTAGCTGGACTGCCAGTGGTTCACCCACTCGGTTATAGGCCCGAGTATTGGCAATACGTCGTCCCAATTTGGTGCGAAAACATCGTCACAATGAGAACAAAGAGTAGAAAGGGCTTCCTCGGCAAGGGCGATATGACACGCTTGGTCATAGATGAATTTGTAAGGGGAAACAGAAGGATAAATGACCGCAAACCGATACACCAACATCCAATATAATGAGGCTTTCACCCTTAAAATGCAAGGTGGTGAAACCGAAATTCATTAAGCATTCCTGATTCCACTTGGCTGGATAGAGCAAGAGTATTCAAAACAAAGTGGTCAATTTCAAAATAAAAGATTTCATGCGAGAGCCTTCAGAACGTAATGACCATAATCGATTCAGTGAAGGTTCAGCCATGTGCCTGGCATTGATGGCTAAGTGTTAGACTTCCATTTTGCAGTTCAAAAGATATTGTAGAACCAATGGTCTCTTGCACTTTTTTATTGTTTGCACCATTCCGTGGGAAAGAAACTCATCAAATGAACGCCTATTTAAAGAAGACCAAACGGTTATTCATTTCATAGTGAAGTGTGGTGATCCATGCCTGCAAGATGACGCATACCCTGGAGCGTCGCGCTACAGTTTTAGGACAACTGTGATCAATCAAGCAAAGGGAGTGCGTGCCACAACTTCTACATACTATAGGTCGATTGTGCCAAACGATCAGAAAACGTGCGGTTCAGACAAAAGCAAAACGACGGCAGAAATACTAGAACGCGATTGGCAAAGGCCCGGATGATTAATGAGCTTGTTTTGTAAATATTATTTAATCACCCTTATTTCTTTCAATAAACGAACTACTACTCCTTTGGTCTTTTCCTCGCGTCTCGGTTACGTGGAGTATTGCGTGCAAGAGCCGGTGTGGTCCAGTGCTACCGTAACCTCCGTGATTCCTAATCCGTGATCCGTATTCCGTAACTCGTATTCCGCATTTAGTGCGTACCACTACTATTACTACGATTATTAAATTACCGCTTAGCAATTACGTCCATCTNGGACTTAGGAACAGTGAGTTGTTCCACGAAAACCATTGATTTCCGGTTTAAAGATGCAAGAATTTCATTATTTTTATTTCCTCCATAATAATAGAACTGTGCAGAACGAAGGGAAATCTGCTTATCTCGAAATTCGTTGCGGGGATTCCTTACCTCCCCATTATTTGATATATATATATATACTTATTTAATTTAACCAATCAATCAATATATATGTCTTGCACATTATTAGGTTACAAAACGGGGTTTAAACATTTACAGCATCAATTTAATTGGTGTGACTGGGGGATATTTGCCATTGGGTAAAACATAATGCTTTAACATCATATGAAGAGATATGAATGGTTTTAACGAATCAGTCAGTTGGAGTTACTAGATGGTCAACTTTGTCCCCTTCCTTTGCTGATGAGACAAAATGAACTGACTGACTATATCTGAAGATGTTCCCTGAATAATCATGAATTGGCTATCCATGCGTGCATTAGCAGAAGCTGTTTGTCACAGTAGTAACACATACGCCTTCCATGCAATGTAATCCGTGTTCAAATTCCGGACGGGACAGTGGGCAAACACTAATGATGATAATAAAATCGAAACTCGAGGTTGGAAAGACGGGCGGCAGTGGAGAGGTTTGAACTCGGGACACCCATGTCACTAGATGGTGACCTAACCACATGGCCACCATCCTAACTCGCACCGAAATGTGTTCTGTTTCCGGGGAAAAATGAATCAATAGATCATCCATTCCATTGCTGCCCAAACCGGTTCCACTCGTAAACATATGTACACAGATAGATTTCTCATATCCATTTTGTTCGAGGTGTTTTCCAGAACATCCAGCATTGCCCACGGTAGCCCACGTATTCACGTTCTATTTCATGTCCCATGCTAAGCAATGCGATTAAGAATGACCTGAAAAGATAAAACGTTGCTGCACTAGCATCATGAATTGTCTATTATTTTCTACAAACTGGTAAATAAATATCTTTAACAACCCTCTAAATCTACGGGGGTTATTCCACAGTCCTACCGTATTGTGCGTGCGATTTTTGGCAACATGTTTCAGACGAATACTGCAAAGGGTGTGAAGTTTCATTTTACGAGAGTATTCTTACCACAGCTTTCGTCCTCCGCATTATGATCTCACTCAAAGCCTTTATTCTCATCTTTCCGTTCTTCGCTTCTAGCCCTCCAAATGCAAGCGCAGTGGCTCTATGAAGTGCGTAAATTAAGATGAACACGTTGTCTTTTCTCAACTGACAGACAACGAGTAATGTTTCGTTTGCTCTGAAAGCTTTAAAATGATTTATAATTTCAATAAATGTATTCCAGTTTTGTCCCAGGCATCGAGGCAATTGTAGCTGTTAAATGATGGCAATTGATTAAAGTGGCTCAGTAGGTATCAGTGGACCCCCGAAAGACCGCGGATTAGAATTGGGGTTTTGAGATAACAAATGCTTCTTTAGTATTTCGCGGGTAATCGGATTCAGATTTAGTTTCACGGTTCAATGCAAACGTACTATACCTTGTGGTTTTTGAGACATTGGTAATCTCTTCCGTATTGCCCGAAAATCGGCATTATAAAGATATTTGGTGGTTAACCTAGAGCATCGTATGTTCTCAGTGGAATTCTGTGTGCCAAATCATCCTGAGCATAAGCATAAGCAACCTACACAACCGTTCATTTCCACGCGTACGCCCGATCACGGTTTAAGTCAAACCCCCACCAATTGTTTTCGTCGGTGCGACGTATATGCAAATCGATTTTGTCCACGGGATTCGTTGCCGGTTAAGGAAAATGTTGTAGTCCAATACAAGCCTTTTAACTCTGCTAAAAAGGCGTACTTCCTGCCCCAATCAACTAATCAAGCCCAATGGAAGGTAAAGTTATTCAAACAACTCGGGTGAACTATGTCTGATGGTGAATGTTCGTACTCCAGAATGGATTACAACATGGTATCACTTCGTGGAAGAGGCCATTTCGTAAGACACTTTGTAGGTCATGCGTGTGTGCTCATCTACATCGCCTACAGGAATCACTTAGAAGATGGACTGTTATGAATTCCGAAAAGACTCTAAAGGGTCAAGAGGGTGTCGTTCTGAAGAAATCACTCTTCCTTATATTGAATGACTGCGTCAAAGGCGTTTACAGGTCGTTCCTAGAACCTCTCTGTGCTATCTGTGTTGTGATCCGACCATAGATACGGGCTCGTGCACCAATCTCAGATGGACTGTGCACGTAGGCTTTTGAGCAGCGGAGTATGCTCAGGTTCCGCAGGGAATCTACTCTAAGGACTTGTGTTTCTACAACTGTTTGTGTTTGAACGATATTAAAATTGAACAGTCGACTTAGATCGTGTGAAGATCTGACCATTTCATGAACCAAACTGCTGAGTCACGTGTAAATTACTGTCACCTATTGTAACTTCTTGTGTTGGACCTCCCATTTAAAGCAGTGCATTGATGACATCCATCCATCATGAGATTTCAACACTACCGTTTCAATGAATTCGTGATTTCTTCTTTTGCATCATGTGCATCAATTATCCGTCACATTTTTGTGGATTAGCTTAAAACTAGGAAATTTGGAGTATCCAAATCCTCTGGAACGGTTAGCTAATCATTTTGACCCGGTTTCTTAATTAAAATTCAGCCTTGGAAACGCAATTTAGGCATTATTTTCTTTGTTTAATGTTGGCCATACAGACATACGAGTAATCGGTTACATTCAAAAGGAAACCAGGCCTGAATTATTATTATAGCTCAGGAACACGGCCCATTCAAAATGATATTCAATGACACCTAAAATATATTAATTAATAGTGATAACCTATCATGTGCAGACGTGCCCTAATTTGTATATTTTGATTTGACAGCTAAGGAGAGTGTGGAAATCTCGAACGGGTATGTGTAATAACACTATTTTGACTTTTCAACGCCATTCCCTTGATTCATGTAGAGGCCCTATTTTGTTTTATTATCCTTTATAACGAGACCGTATATGACCTGGAAGATGGCACAATCTCCGGTGAGTTGTGTCGTGCGCTTTGCTCTCTGTACAGCTTGCGACTACAGGTCACATTAAACCATCAGCAATCGTTACCGATTTTGTTCTTAATCTGGTCTCTCTCTGGGAAACCTCGCGATAAGCCCGAACGATAGAATTGGTGAACGCGTCATCGCTCAGCCCGTCTTTGGTGCTAAATAGGTTATTCGAGAGAAAGAGTACTGACCTCACCCCCTCGCACCAGTTCAACGGCAAACGGAATCGAACACAGTGAGAACAAGGGACGAAAGCAGTCGGTGGAGAATAACATATTTATAAACGAACGGGTACAAGCAGAACACTGCTACTTCACAAGCACTGATGATGTCACCTTGGCTGGTGCAAACGATTTGCCTAGTTCGGTGAACAGGCAAAATCGTATTCAGTTCACCTGAGCTACGAAAACCGATTTTCAACATTTTGTCATCAGTCACTTTTCACTGTCTTAATATACTTGTTTATCGATGTACCTGCTATGTAAGTCTATTTTATCTCTGAAGGTGACGGTCTCTGTAGCTGTCCTTCTAAAAGTTGACTATCACTGGTGCAACTTGTCGATTGTTCAAGAGGACTTTGAAATCTCCCTTTATAGTACACATTTACTAAATTTTTCAAGTGGCGTTGCTTTTTGTTATAGCGTTTCACTGGACGTGAACATCAAGCCAGCTGTTGTGAGGTAAGTATAAACGACAGTGACAAATCGCATTCTAATAGGCCGAAAGCTTCGGGTCCGAGTTTTTGGGCTACACAGAATGTCTATCTTTCAATAACCGGCATTTGTGAGTTATTTTTTGGAAAGGCTAAAGTAAAACGATCGACGTGGACGGTTCAGGAAGTGTCGAGGTGAATAGGATTGTGAGTCGTGATCGTTCGTTGCCAACTGACGTATTTCGACGGATAAGAATGCACATTAATCTCAGATAAATTTTCGACTCAGTAATGGGTTTATGATCTGGTTAATTACTTGGTATGCTATTTCCGTCGATTCAGTAAACCGGAAACAAATAGTTGAGTAGAAATGTCAGCTGTGGTTCAGTCCAGTTGAAACCAATCATACTGTGTCAAATGTCAACCGGTGATCACCAATTTAGTCCACACGCCCTCCTCCGAGACCAGATGTGCTTTTTCAATCTCCGTCAAGTCCATGCTGTAATGACAGATATATGTGACTTGGTTTTGAACAGTAGCCGATGGCCCACAAATAGCACATTGGTTATTCCTACCAACACTACACACACCGATTCAGCAGCGTGTGTGAATGAACCTGTGATTTGTAATTGCCCGTTGAAATGGGATACAGTTTGATAGGGTACAATTGTAAATGAACCGCAGCTGACATTTCTACTCCGGTATGTCTTTCCGGCTTAGTGAGTAACCTGGTAGATAAATCGATGTTCTCCAGTAAGTAAGTCAGGTTTTAAACTGATGAGAATAGCTGAATGCTTTATTAAGGTAATAGTAATGATACCAATGTTGATCAACGTTTGTCACATTGTATATATGTATGGGTAATTAAAACTCAAAGCGACTAAATAAGAAGTTGGTCAAAATGATTATTAGTTAAATTGTATTGGTGCCTGTAAATCGGATACTGTTCATCCCGCACAAGGTAAATCGGCGAAAAACACAAATCGCATCAAATCGGAAATGTACTGACAAATTATAACTTCGGAGTTTGCATGAGAAAAGTCACCACACAATGAAAGAAATAAGATGGTGAAAATGAATACTTGGATTTTCTGGTTAGCCAAAATTACCTTACAACTATCAAATATTATTATTTTGTCAGCCAGCCCTCTTGAAAGTTGTTTATCGAAAATGGATGATCCGTCGCTACCGCAACAATTTATACACACGTGTACCTAACCCCTTGATTTGGGCTCTCAATTTCCTGAATGATTTTTTTAATTAGTACTCAGTTCAACCATATTCGGTAAATGTCATTTCATGTCTGGTGGTGGTTGACTTTGTGGGACATTCAGAGCACCACAAGGTAAAATATTTCAATGCCAGCAGAGTAGCCAATTTGCAAATTGGTCATCCTCTCCGGGATCGAAAAGTACACATGTATGATATAAAAGCAGGCACTGTCGTGGAAACTGATGTTTATTTATTTATTTCATAGTCAGAGTAGACGAAAATTGACAAAATACTATGCACCACTGAAAGCTAAATCTCTAAAAGCATAAACCTTTTGTAAACTGTGCTCTTCTAACATAACGGGTCACGCACACGTCGATACGGCCTTCTGGAACTGAGTTCATGATTCTTGAAGTCCAACTAGATGCAGTCACATGACCTTATTTATTGAACAGTATGGAAGTGAATTTCATTCAAGTATACCACCGAAAATTCGTCGACCTCAACTCACATTAGAGAATAAAGTTTCCTTAGTTATGGACGCGGTTTCAGTTCGAAATGAACGCGAAAGAGGGCGACAGGTTAGTTGCCAATTTATATTAATCAGAAATGTCCACAGTTCTGTGAGATAGAAAACACTAGACAAAAAGAGCTCCAAACTTCGTACGTATACTAAACGATACACAGGAACCGGCTTTTTGAGCGAAGGTGAATTCTACATGGAAGCAGGTGTGAATGTTTACGAGTTATTTGCCTTGTAGTCATATCATCCTGGAAAAAAGAAACGGACATGCGATTAAAAAAAACAACGCGCTGTATTTCTAACGGATAAGCACAAAGGATCAAAGTATAGAAATTAAAAGGCGGCTGTAGCTTTGTTACTGTGAGGGACGCTGTTTAGACCGACAGTAACAATGATGTAGTTTGTTTCGGCATAAACATGAGTGGTTTGAAATAGCTGAAATACCGATTGAGCCGGTAAAGTAACTGTTAGAATGAAGATCGACCGTCATCTTTGCGACCTATATCATTGCTCTACAAACAGTAAATTCATTGTGCTGTTAAACATATTTTGATGGAAGATGGTACAAAGAGAGTCCCGGATAGCAAACGAATCAAGAATAGGGCCGATCCAACCAGTAGCGGCTGGAAGTACTTCACGAGACAATGTCGACTACCACGAAACAAACGAATCGACAATTACAGCCAGACGGACAATCCGCATCTAGCCAGAAAGATATCCACCGAATACCACCACGTCGGAACTGTCGATCAACGTATCTCGCGCTACGATCGGGTCAAACCTGTCGGAACGGCACGCGGAAGAAGAGGCAACGTACGTGTCAAGTGTGGACCAAAACCAGCAAGAATGGACCAACAGAATGAGGCATGAATCATCCTGCCGCGCGGTTGGGAATCGATTCTACATAGTCGAACGCATACGCCGGTTGTTTTTGAATTGGGTCAATGAATGTTTTGCCAGCCGACTCGCCTTCTCGTTACACTATGACTTATCCTCTAAAAAATGCGGTTTGCGACAATCGTACGTTTTCTGAAAGATTTTTACTGCGTATTCAAATTATAGTTTTTTCAAGGCATGTGCATTCTCACGCTTGAGATAAAGGTTTCTGTATTAAGGACTATAAAGCTACTAGGCAATCTGCCTGCATGCATCGCGACATGTCTCGTCATTGATTTTCACTTGTCATTGAATGCCCACATGGAACAGAAATGGCGTTATATACCGCATCAAACATAAATGTCTAATAACTGTCTTCTACGAAACTCGGTTTGTAACTCGCTGGAGTTCGGGACTTATCAGTGACTCCTACTAGGGTAGTGCTTCCGGTGTTTTACGAACTGTGTATCTTAGTCTCCAGTTAGGGGTGTGCAGATAATATGTGCTACTTTGTTGGTCTTTCATCTTAGGGAAGTCTGTTTAAAAATCCGTATCTAAACCCGTATTTTTGACTGTCTAGTTCATCATACTCGAACGTTGCCGGACTGAATTACATTGCTGTTCTTACGTCCGTGTGTATGCTCTCTTGAATACATGCTCTGGCAACATTTTTCAATTGTTGCCATTTCACATCTCTCTCGCTTTACTAGGTACCAAGAGCAATTTTTTTCTGAACGCTCTTCGTTCTGTCTTGCCAACGCCTCGAGCGCCAACCTCCTTATTTGGATAACTGGCAGTATGCTACTGCATCCTAAGCAGTCATACATTCGACTACATTGTTCCCGCTTGATCAATTCTCACACTATTCATCTGCGACTCACTCAACCGAGATTCACCCAGTGTTTGCCCCGTCTCTCAGTCCCTCTCCCCCATTGGCTGTGCGAATATTTGGTACATTAACCCTCAAATCCATAACTACGAGCCGTGTTCCATTTCCTCGTTCAGTTCTATGTCCAGTCTTTCTCATTTGTTATAGGTCCCGAGTTGTTTGCGCACCATTTCATCACAAACTGCATTAAGCACGTTTGCAATTGAAACGAAATGTTACGTTGAGGAAACTTGACTTTGGTTTCTCTGCTAAAACCGCCATTCTGCTTCAAAGTCCAGATTCACTGGCTATATTGTAAAGACCTAGAAACACCTTATTTGGCTATTCCACGCAACTCCCACCGTCACACAGTTGAGATTTTTTCGTTTTGATTTACTCTGTATTTTATAGAGATAATTGCATTTCGAATTTGGTCCCGACAGTGTGTTTAGTTTGAATCATGCACCGATAACGCACTTATCGTAATCGGCATTTGTCGCATAAACTTGTAATCGGTTGCTGTTATGAACCGTTTTCATACCTGGTCTCACTTTGTGACCTCTCAACTATATAGCTTACAGCACATACGTGGAACGTTGTATCACTATACAACAATCATTCTGAACTAGTTTTACCGGATAAATATGTGGTGATCCGGGCCTACGAGATGACGCCTATCCAGGAGCGACGCGTTACAGTTTTTGGACNCAATAAAGCTTCATGTACGAGGTCAACACGCGTACGTGTCACTGCTTATGACTACATACCTCAGGTAGATCGTACCAATCAATCAGAGACCGTGCTGTCCAGACAAAAGACTACTACTACCACTACTACTACAACCATCGCAGAATAATTCCGAAACAATTCCGATTACAATTAGGACTCAAGTGGTAGAGCAACTTCAAAATTTCGCTGCGTTAGCCTCAGACGGAGTCCGTGTTCCTTGTAGCAGTGAAACACAGTGGGGATAGAGAAGAACCTCAATGCCTGAAACAAATAAACTAAACAATAATACTCGTTTTTCTTGATGAACATTTTCGGATTGGTGGCCAGATGGTCTGTTCATTGTTTTGCATCTTCAACTTGCAAACAGTGCGGCCTCGTAACGTGAGAAAGAAAGGACGATTTTTCAATCTGAAGTACATATTACACCAAATGGTTAAATAAGTATTTATCATCATAACTGTACCACGGAGGCAACAGAGAGACCGAAAACATGTGCCTTCTTAACTAATGCGCCCATTTCGTGAAGGAATTGGATTAAATATAATACACTTTTTAAGTTCAGTGAAAATGGGTAATCGATTGTTTAATGTCTAATTACAAATAAGAATAAAAACACCCGAAACTATTCACTTAGTACCCAAACTATGAAATACTTTCTTTGTATTCCGCTTGTGTTTTTATAGAAAGCTCCGTTTGGAAATCNAAATCGGAAAACCGATTTCCAGACTGAAACAGGCTGCGGTGCTTCACATTGGAGATTTAGTTCCGTTTAAGGGGTCGGATCTATCCGCGGGGTTATCCCTAAAGTTACAATAGGATTTCTGCAAAGATTTAAGTGTTTCGGGAAAATTCACTATGCTAGTCCATCTAAGACCCAATAAGTTTGTACAATTGCCCCACCAACGCCCACACCCTCCCAGTTTGTCCTCTTCCCGCATTGTGGTAAATGCATTTGTAACCATTGTAAGCTTGATTTGAGGGACTATCGCTTTTATTAGGATTGTTATAATTTCAATATCACATGTAATCGAGAAAGAAACGTCGTTTTTACATCTGCTTCTGTTCAGCACACCCAAGTGGTCAGCTGATCACACGTTCTTTCTACCTCCTGTCTTCCCACCCTCTTTCTGTGTTGAATTGAGATAGACCTCAGTTGTGCATGTCGTCGATCTCGCCGACGAGATTGATTCCGTGGATCTTTGAAGCCGGGCTAATTGAGCGAGACACTCGACTGGATTAACACAGAGGGTGACACACTGTTCCGTGCGCGCTACAGCTAATGCACAACTGGTCGTGGTTGACGATAGCTCAATCACCAAAACCACAGGAACTACAACCCGGGACGAGTTTTGTGCTTACGGTATACTCCGAGCGATGCACTTACGTGGCCAGGCACGATCAACGTAGTTGCTGGGACGATAGCTCAATCGTCGAAGCTTACCACTACGACCACTGCTAAAGGTAACAGGTGGACCGGGGCACCACGTGAATTGATGTTTAGGGCTGTGTGTACAATCACTGGAACATGCATGCCTTATTGCTGTGGTTTGCTGATTTATCAGTCATCGATGTGCTTGCAACAACGAATGCTTTGGACCGAACAGTAAAGGAAGACGTAAAACGGTGTGACGTAGAACACGCACTGTTTGCACGCGTTTACTTATTTTTTTCGTTAGGCCCCGAGGTCGGTTCAACGAAGTGTCCTGCAAGCAGATCGCAAAGGGGTTACAAGCCAAATGGCGAATGGAGTTCATGGAACAGTCAGTGGCGAAAGTAAGTGATGTCCATTGCGCTAGATTCGTGCGATATTCGCAGACATTTTACATGCCTACTCGTAAAATACGTGTAAAAGGAGTTCCTCGGTTGGTCATAAGCACACAATCACATCGTTTTCGAATTCCTTCCATCACCTAATTTACTTACTTCTCTAGATACTTGTTTGCTTACCCACTTGCTTGCTTACAACCGCCGATAAGACTACAAACAGGTGTTTTTAATGTTCATCAAAATAAACAGAGGTGGAATAAGCTCACAAAGGGAGGGTTACGCTTTTACAAATAAATGTTTCGCAATGGTCCGCTCATGCACATGTCCTCTTAACGGTTGGGAAAATATTTCTTATTAGATTGCTATATTGAAATATCTTGCATGAAGCAGGTATGTTAAACTGATGATAGGTATGTAATTTTTGAAAAACTTCTTGGTTTAAAATTGGAAGGTTTTTCGAAGACGTGCTGTTCTGAATATGAACTGTGAAGTGGATTTGAAGTGTTTAGACCTCTTCACATTTGAGTTGGTGACCAAAATAATGAGAAAGGTTGATCCGGAATTTGTAGATGGCCTATGATTGATAAACACAAAACTTCAATGCATTAAGTGGAGATTGACACCATGGGACCATTCAGAAGCGGAACTTATGGCTGATNATGGCTGATTGAAAGGGTTGATGAAAATGATGCTGTTGTATGCATCACCACCCTTTACACCATCGGTATTCTTGAATGTGAAAACAACCTGGTTTACATTGACAGTGGAAGACCTAATACCATTAGGACACGTGAACTGGCGTCAGTTAGTAAAATAGTCATGCATCCAATTAAGCAGATATAGCGGGAGATTGTGTTGCTGTGACAGTATCAATGGGGTATTTCTAGGATCTGAGTTAAAAGAATTTGTATGGTCCAAAAAGCGAACAATATCAGTTTTGTGTTTTTGGTCAACCATGGGTAAAACGGATTGTTTAAGACAGCAACGGAATCTGCATTAGAGAAACCCTTACAATAAGAGAATTGGTCAGAATCACAAGGATCAAAAGAAGCGGGAAGAACTTCATTAATAGTTCGCTCAAAAGTCTTGAGCACTACGGACGATGAAGCAATAGGCCGATACTTCCCCTTTTCTTCCTTTGGTGTTGACGTATTGTGAACACTATACCATTCATCAACTAGTCTAACTGACTGACTGTAACTGACCTTATCAACAAGTCCAATATAAAAAGATCTTATGTTCATTTCCGTCGAATTATCTTTCATTTCAGCCGGTGGATTACCAGAGTTTTTTAATAGCGTTCCTACAGTGGTCATTAGTTTTAAGCTCAGTCTGCTTGCTCACCGCGACCTTGTAAAAGAAATGTCCGCTCTAATGTAATGTAATTTTTTGATGTCCCTTAAGCAACACTACTTTTTCTGATAACGCGTAGCTTATTTATCAAACGGATCGACTGCGTTCTGTTTCGTTCAGTTCCGCGCGTTCAACCAGGAACGAGCGAGCTGCAGTTAAGGCAAAACTGGTTTTGGTTACGAGGTCATTGATGAAAAGCAGCCCAGTCATCGAACCAACCCATGATACGGAACAAATGTTGTATTCNGTATTCGGTTAGATCCATGATACATGTATTGAAAAGTACATCGTTCGGAGTATACCGTAGGCACAAAACTCGTCCCTGGTGGTAGATCCTTTTGTAAGCTTTGGTTAGTGAGTTGCCGTCTCTGTCCCAGTTGTGCTTCAGATGTAGAAACAGTGCGTCACCCTTCATGCTTATCGAGTCGGGTCCAGCGATAGCTGCCTCACACAAATCGCACGGCTTCACCGACCCAATTGATCGACGTCCGTCAGCGAGCTCGACAAGATGTAAGACTGAGGTATGTGTGATTCAAAAATAGAAAGAGGGTGGAAAGACTTGTGTTCAATCAGGGGGCAGAAATCTCGTGTGATCAAGTAACCAATGAGGTTTGCTGAACAAAAACGGAACTAACCACAGCGTTTCTTTCTCAAATGAAAGCAACAGATTCTTAATTCAAAGTGATAGATTCTAAATTCCAAAAGACGGTTCCGCAAATCAAAGTGAGAGTTTCCCAAAATAATCCTAAAATAATCACAGTCTGATCATCCTTGTTGGACCCATGCATATTCAATCCTCAGCAAACCAAATGACCTCGATACACTGGGTACTCCTTAGCTTTGGCGTTAAAGACGGTTCATCTACACAACTGTCAGTATTTGTACGTCATTCCGACCGCCTTCATCCCCTCCCTCCACCGGAGTGATTTCCCAGTTGATCTTATTACTCATCAAGAGATCAACGAATGACGCGTAGCCAAACAGCCAAGACGACAATAAAAATTCCATGAAAATTCCATGGTAATGCTTTATTAAACGATTATTCACTCGACGAATGCATCATCTAATCAAATAAAACCCTTTATTCCTACCATATGAGGTTGTGGAAATTTCCAACCGAGTCATAACCTCGACGGCTAGTGCTGAGTTGAGCGGGATTCTTGACCCGCAGCAAGCTCGTAAAGATGGGTTATACCATATCGTGTATCTTCCAAATGGGAAACGGTCTGATCAACTGCCCGGTGGTATGCTTGCATTCCATCTGNCATCTGTGAGGTCCCAGGTTCGATAACCACTAGGATCGATGGATTCGCACTGCTGATGGGAACCAACCAGGTTGAAAGAGTTATCCAGTGCTTCCCAGCTTTTCAGCTGAAACCTAATTTACACTGCGAGTTTGTCACGTAAAACACATGAAGTATGTAAAACCCTCAAAAATATCTTAGAACGGCTGAAGAAGAACCGAGTATTCCTATGTGTGTGATTCAAAGAATCTGAACGAAAGCGATAAGTATCGACTGGAATAGCACTCATCGTCACGCTGCAATCGAACGAGTCAAAAGTGAGCCGTCAGGTCACGACTAAAACAAATTGGGTATGCGAGACCAACAAACAAAGTCAAATATTGGGGTTATTGTGTAAATATACAAATGAGGTAGACCGTCAGAGTGTGTATGTATGGAGAGAGTGGTGTTGAACGAACGAAATATCAATATTATGAAATGGATTCAAGGGTGGTTGGAGTCTGGGTGTCTGGGAAGGATTTTCCCAGTTCGGTAAATACACTCCTTTCGATAAAACTGAAATTTAATCATTCATTTATAACAGACTGCCGTCTCGATTTCACCGCTTGCTTTTGAACTCCGGATTTTATCTATATCAGTTAGCTCTGTTCGCTCTTGTTGACCCCGTATCCATTGCCCAGTTCTTATGCGTATAAATAACACACACCTCCGGGACTGAGTGGCTGTGATTGGTCGATTTACCCCCTTTTATTACTTGGTTTTCTTTGATCTCCCTTGTTCATTGGACTGACGGTGCCTAGCGAGTAGCCTTACTCGCTCTCTCATTCCAGACTGACGTCCATGTGATAGAGTGGCATGTAGATTACCGAGCTCGTGTTCTTTTTTGCCTGGATTTGGGGTTCTTCGGCTAGTCACTCCATCACTGGACGTCAACCAGGTACACTTTCCTTGGGATTGGCTAGGCTACCAAACACTATCATCTACGCACCGGGATGTTACGACCGAACTACGCTGAGTATTATGCGTTCGCTAATTCCCACTGACCAGGAATGGCCAAACACATTCCAAAGTGGGTGGCATTGGCGGGGCTCGAATCTCAAACCATCATTCCCGAAACACTCCAGTGACAGTGACTAAACCACTGCTCCACCACCAATCAACACACATTCCCAATTGATTGGTGAGTTCGATGACGCAAATGGAGTCCGATATTCAGGCGGTCGCACGGTCACACAACATGACAACCAAACATAATTGATCCGCTTCCTCATTCAAACACGTATTACTTAACCGCAATGAAAACCCATCGGCAATTAGTGAGGCTTTGTAAAGCAAATTACTTCACCCCGTTTTGTGCTGTCACACATTGTTGCTGTAGTCAGTTCACTTGCCGAGGAATGGACCTCTTGTGTTTACCCATGAGTCACGTTTAGTGCGCTCTCTGCCAGCTTTCGTTCCCTAACCCGCTCCCAAAGCCCCCAAAAAAACATAACACCTGCCGAAATCCAATGCCAAATCCACTGAAATCGCTCGATATCAAACCTTGCTTCCGTTCTTTAATTCTGATTGTGATATTCACAATACAATGCAGTCACAAACAGATCTATCGAAACTGACTTGTGTAGCCCTACCGCTCCTAGCTCTTAGCTAGGGCAAAGGATTTCGTGAACCTTTTTGAGAATACTCAGATCAAGAAATAATTGGTTTGTCAGAAAGGACTGAGAGACCCGGTTGGATGATCGGTTGTGGGTGGATCATCGTGCGGATTTGTAAAGCAAACCATTTATTCCCCAAAACCAAGAACGATCGAGGAGCTAAAAGAGAGTTTCGTCGCGCAGTGTGAAAGTATTCCAGCTGCTACTATTCTGAAGATGGAAGAAAATTATCTCCTCTGTATTCAGCTATACAAGCAACAGGGTGGAAAACATACTGAACAACTTTTGTAAAATATTTTTTCTCTCCTTCGTAATTCTATGTCCAAAATAATTAGCAAGGCAGTTCAACGCGAAAACAGCCAATTGGTAAAATTCCAAGAAGAGTTTGCTTTAGCCTATATTGGTGGATATTGTAGTCCCTACTTAAGACAACTTCAAAGTTTTATTATGATTATCCGTTTACCGAACCCGCTTCGAAAAATGGTGCGTGTCACTTAGACTAGTCAAACGTTGGCCCAGTGTGATCATCGCTTGAGCATTTTCCATTCCGAATTTCCCATATGGCGCATCGTTCCACAACTGATTCGCTCTACCAACACTTAAGCAGCATCGGATTCAGA
>UZAN01043890.1:0-18762 GCA_900618425.1 Echinostoma caproni
ACACATCCTGCTGATTTTAGTATCGGAACGCCGTGTTTGACTTTCCGGGAAGCGTTTACACGACGAATGTTTTACGAAACTGTTTTCAGACTGTGAGAAAAATAAAGCAATTGCAAAACAAAAGTCCGAATAGGCTGTCCGATATTTACCTATCAATTGGTTCAGTTCACAAAGTTTGAGATAACCTAAAAATTTGCCCCAATTGGCACTAATTGACAAAAAGTAAGCAAACGTTACCAAATAGTCGAAAGTGTTCGGTATGGAGTTGAACTTACCATGAATGATAATTCGATTTGAGATTGCTTGTCCCAAACAAAATAATCATATTTATTTAGAAAAGTAAACTCGATCAGCGACTGGACACTACGGTAATTATTCCATCGAAAAATCTGTTTAGCACGTTGTCATTTCCAAAACGTTTCTGTCACCAGTTCTGAAAATGCTGTCGTAACAGGTAAATTTTGGCTAAACAATTTGGGATGAATTGACATTGAATCGCATCATGGGGACAGATCACATAGGTGTAAAATCGAAATATACTGGCATACGCACATGTCGGGCTGTTTCCGCTGTTCAGATCCGCTGTTTACCGGAGGATTGGCCTTTCAAATATAACACAGTTCAGTAACGAGAGGTCTGGTGACCACAAAACACTATGAATTATGTTCCTCCGAATATCTGGCACAGTAGTGTACACACATTAGGTTTACCAACCACGTTTCCGTTTGATCAATGTTCTCATTCTCTGCCAGAAAAATCAATACGTCGGTGAATATTCTTCAAATGGATGCTTGCAATTTGGTAAATCTCAATAATTGATAAACTTGATCCGATTGAAGCGCAGTTTTGTTTGCGAATAGTGGTCAGATCGCGAAAGTCGAATCTAGTTTACAAGGTTTTCTTGCGGATAGATTCACTAGTTAAAACGATGCGAAATATGAGAATGAAAGCAAAAGGTACTCAAATGTTTCCTGTGTAAACATGACGTATCATACCAACAGAATAGAAACTATTTACAATTTGTTACTTCATCTGACCCGTGAATTTTGTTACATTGATAATTTCGCTAACTTTGCCTTTGTTTGTAAAATTATCGAATTGAAAATGTAAACATTGAAATTAATTTGATCTAGTACTGATTTGGCAAGAAAACCGAATACTCATTTCTCTCGTTTTTGCCACCGGGGAATATTCGGGAGTTCGGATTCGCCGACGAACATAAGAAGTAGTGGTAGTGAAAAGCAACGGGTATTTGTCGGGCGGTGGTAGCCCGGAGGATTCGTGCTCGAATTCCACCACCATCAGCACCACTACCATCATCTGTCTTTTGCAATTTCACTGTGTGCTGTATTGACAGCATTGTTTGGTCTGCCGCTTCCTCTCCCTCTTCCTGAAAATTGTATCATTATGTGTTCAATAAAAGGAAGTTAAAATAAGATTTAAAAAAAAGCAACTGTGAGGCAAACATCGCCTGTCATTTATGTCATTATATGCACCAGTTTTGTGCATATATATACCTTTGTCACTAAATACTACTACTACCGGTTTACCCCGAACTTGTGAGACAGATCACACACAAGAAAAATAACTCTATCTCACACACATGAAGATCAAAACCTCATGGTGATTTGAATGGACAGTCCTCGGTGGGCTATTTATAGACAAAAAAACAGTGTGATTACATTAAATTGAAACATGAAAAACACAAGCTTCAGGCCCTAGAAGCGAATGCGATGATAATTCATTTGTATACACACAAGGTACACAATGCGCAAAATATGGAGAGCACGTGGATTAGTATCTCGGTTGTCCCTTTTTTGAGATAATTCAACTTTCCCCACCCAAAGAGTCTATCACCATTTCGCAACGTAAGCTTTAGTTGTACGGCTGGCCCATTACGTATCACACTTTGGCGATCAAAGTGAGACTGTAATTTGTGAAAATCCTTTCTCTTTTAACAAAGAGAAACAGTTCTTTCAGCTCGTTTGAATCAGGAATTTAGTGCGTCAATTCGATAATGTGACCATTGTCCGACTGTGTATATTATGAACGGTCTAACCGCGAATACACAGTAAGAAATAGCTATCCAAACAAAAGATACATGGCACACAATATGGTATCGAGCATTATCTTACAAAACAATCAATTGTTCGGAACAACGCCCCCAAAAAGGCGCTTGTAAAACAAGTTCTCCATACAAATAACACCTAAATTTGGTGTCATGACCGCGGGATAATGCATTGGGAATAGCCAAGTGTCAACGAATTTCCTGCTGTGATGATGAAACGTCTAATCACAAATGGGCACTGCACTGGGAAACCAAATCAGGGATTTGAATAGGCCTCGGTATATAGACATGTGGATTGTATGATAACGGTCTGATTTGGCTGAAAAAATGGCCACATTCAGTTGTAGTGGATTCCTGGCAGAAGATAATAAACCATGAAAAAAGCGGATGGAATTGTGCAGTTTAAATTGATAGAGTTGTTCTTCTGAGCCATTGTTTAATCTATTCTACTTTGCCCGTTTGTCGAGCTTGGCAATTCGCTACAAAACCGATTTTCAATACTTTATAAATTTTTTACTCTCCCGGGTGCTCAGCGTGAGAGAATGGAATCAGGAATTGTACGAGCACATGATACAGAGTTACAAATTGCACAGAAATCTCCTTTCTACATGTAACCAAAGTAAAGGTCACCTTTGAACCATTCAAATCCCATTTGGACCATTTTGATTACAAGAATAAAGTAAACAGATGTGTAAATTATCATCAGAATGAGGAAAGCTTATTTGTGAGAGAGACAGACAGACAGACGGACAGACAGACAGCGCCGCAGGAACCGCAAGCAGAACATTGTTTATAATATACGACTTCGAGATTTCCTGAATAAAAAACAAACGTAATGCCACCCATTTACCCAGAATGAGTACTGAAAATGTGTGTGTTGTAGTGATAGCTTGTTTGTCCGGCGGTGATGTATGCATATACGTATATATATATATATTTATATATATTATATTGCCATCGTACATAAATGTAGCTATACAAATATTGCATTACGCGTGAAAGACATGTTTTGTTCGTATACGTAGATGCATAACAATCACCACCCCATTCTGTTTTGGTCTTTTTAAGGGTTGGCTAGGCATCGATCTTACATTTGGTTGGGTGGAGCGCTTATTTGAACTGTATTGCAACCGCTTATCTTCAATATCCCTCAATTAGTCTAGCTTACTCTATTTCCTATACATTCATTTAAAATGCACATCAAATAATAATATTAATATTATTCATAATAATAAGAATTTCAAGCACGTAATGGAGAATTTGATTCAATTTTAAATGGCAAGTAGTTGTGTAATTGAATNCAAGTTCTCCATTACTCACATGAAACAAGTAGTCAGGTTGTGAATGTTTCCAACCAAGTCATAACTCCGGATGCTATTGATGAGTTGAACGAAGATCGTGGCTTTCAACAAGCTCGCAAAAATGGATTGTGTTATTTCGTGTACGTGGAAAATGAAAAACGGCCTGGTCAGCTGCCCGGTGGTCGAGTGAGTAGCATTCTTATGTTCTGCCTGCGAGGTCCCGGGTGCGATCCCCACTTGGGTCCATGGATTTGTGAGCTGGTAGTGAGACCCAACGAAGTCGGAACAGCTGTACACTGCTTCCTAGCTTTTCAATTCACGCATCATTTGCTATAAAGACGACGAATTCACCTTTACGATGGAACCAAATCCTCCATTGCTCACTTGAAACTAAAGAATAACTGCGCGTTGATCAGATCTTGTTTGTTCTGAACGCGATGAACTGATGCGTCTGACGTGCTCTCGAATTGCAATTGATCGGAATATTGCGTGCGTGTACGCAGTGAACGGAAGTGAAATTTTCTGGGTGTGATACCGTTCCGCCTAATCGTTGCTCTATCATTCCGATTGTTTATCCTCCCAATGAGGGACTGAGATATTAGACTTTATGTTCTACATTTATCTTTTATAAGTGACGGAGGAAATTAGCCCGTCTTAGCTGCGAAGAACGAAAAATCCAAAAATCCAAGGCGTTGATGATAACATTTCAATCATCTTGGAGGGCCTTTTTCAAGTCGTTCAATCGGTTAATCTCTTGACGACATCGGGTGGAACTGTGATGTGACTCGAGCATGCGTGTGTGTTGGTGATCGTTCACCAGGTGGTTGGGACGAGTGAAATTGGTTTAAATTTTGAGTCCAAACGTGTGAAATGGTCATTTTGCAATAAGGGTAGGGACGAAACTATTTTGTATGCACAATTGTCAATTGTTGCCATAACTGTGGAATGATTGCCTCAATTGTGTGTCATAGGTTCAGCGTTGATCAGGAGCGCTTCGGTTCCCAAACGTTCCTTGTGACTTCTGAACCCACGCTTTAGAGTGTGAGGGGTTTTGAAACCAACCGGATGTCCTTCGCACAGTGCATGGTTAGCGCTTGCGGAGCTGTGTTCCACTCTATTCCAACCCAATTTACTTTGTTAGACACATGTGTTCAGTTATTCGTTTGTCTACGCTTCTGGAAGTTTGATCGTCATACGTTATGAGATAACTATTCTATGGATTATGTCAAAGGTGTCCCCTTTTGCTCGTGGGTCTTTGAGGTTTACTAGTTTTGAGAAAATTGTGTTAGTATTTTTGAACACAACGCTCTTGTAAACACGGTTAATTAATCGTGGTATGTCTAATTTCCTTAACAATCCTCAGCATAGACCCCCGAGCTTTTCAATGGGATCAGTCCCATCCATGGATATTCGGTGATTTCATAAATGGTATTTATTCTTCTTGAATATCGCAAATCTTTGTCTCCAAATTCCTCAAACCATTTTATTCGAACCAAGTTTATTATTTTCCCCTGGGAGTGCTCTAGGTTTGCAACTCTCCATTAATCACAAAGTAACTCCAGATGCGAATTATTTGGGCTAAAAAAACCACATTGTTTCTGATAAGCATTTCCTACTGTAAAACATCTATTTTGATCGGTTTGCTTCGAACAAATTTTAAAATATACTTGATTTATTTTGGATATCCATCATAATTATTAGTTTGGTTTCCGTTTCACTTGTGCTACTTTTTTTCTTCTTTATCCGTGGGAGCGTTTAAAACTAGGAGTTTACTATATTTATCCGCTGAAATAGGCTCTTCCATGAGGGGTTGGGGGGGGGGGGGNGCTGAGCAGATCGTCACATACCAGCTGAGTACTGATTATTCTACGAACGCCTGCGCCTGTGAACAAAACCTCAACTAACATGCTTGAATTGGTGTGGATGCTCGTTCAGTTAGAGTTTACTCTCACAAAAATCAACTGGACCGAGAAGATTATTCATCGTATCCAGGCAGATTTTTATCAGATTGAATGAGATAAAAACTTTGCACCCTACGCCCTAAAATGTACTTTCAACTGCATGAGGGTAAATGCCAGCAGATACTGACTAATGTCTAAGAGATAGAAGCTTCTATAGTTCATGAGTGGAAGGAAAACAAGAAATGAACTGAATCATTTCGACTCAACAAACGACACAGAATGTCAGCAGCGTTATAGACAACATCCGTCGCGGCTGAAACGGTTGTCGGTTCTCCTGTGGCCGGATGAAACCGAAATTCAGGCCAGTGTCTTTCATGAACTGAACAGGCTGGCATGAAAAAATGTGACAAACCAATTGATAGTCTATATTGAGTTGAGTCAGCACAATCAACTGGGCTAACAAAAACAGCTTTTAAGACAGTTGAAACTTGAACACTCATTTGTTGATGGGGAAATTATATCATTGAGTTGTTGAGAACTAACCAAAAATCAGGCACAGTGATTGAGTGATTGATTGACTGAACTGGTTGTTTGATTAAACGATTGATACATTCCTTCTTCATACTAATTATATATGTTAAGACACTCCGTTCACATGACTTTGACTCAGTTCATTTAGGTCGTATATGTAAATATATTCTGCAAATACGTGTATCATATTTTGAAAATAAATTTCAGTTTCCAATTTCATGTCTGCATATGGACTGTGGTGGCTCGATGGTAACGTCACCAATTACCACTCTCCAGGACGTTTGTTCGAATCCCACCACCACCACCACCACCTGTCTTTCTCTATTATGTGTATTATATGGCATCCCTTTGATTGACAGCTGCCCTCTTCCCAACCTAAACGTTTTATCGTTATATACTCACTAAAGAGAACGTAAAAATGAACACAAATAGCTAGGATTTAAGAGTACTTATTCCAAACTTTATCTCCCACCGCCGTTTTATCAGCTCTGCTGTATCATCATATCAATAGGCCTGATCTTGATTATCACGATAATAAAAACTAGAGCTCAGAATTGTGCATTCTTCCGCCAACCGATGATTGGTGTTCCATGAGGGCAGCTTGTTCTGGTCAATACAAATATTTCAAATAACGTATCGTTTTCATACGATGAACAGTATTTGTCTCCAAAAAATGATAATTTGTCGTATTTGATAAAATGAGAAGAAATTTAGTTGGAAAATGAAAGTACAATACATGTAGCATGCATACCAAACCATTTTTATAAATAAATTTTTATACTTTTTTCAACTGGGGTTTCTTTGCGTTGCCGCAGATGTCTTTAACTGTAGTAAAAATTGAGAAATCATACTTTTATAAGATATTCAACTAATAGAGGCAACAAGATAAGCGTATACTATCACAAATATACTGGGTCAGATCTGGTTAATTACCATATTGAATCCCGTGAATAAAGCTAAAAATAAAACTGGGTGTTCCGTGGGAAGAGATCGGAAATAAATCAGGGTGTCGTACGCGTTTTAATCGCTACACGTATTTATAATCTCAGTACCATTGATCAGTATGATTTCCTAGCTCACAGCCGATAGAGCATGCGCTGTACAAAAGCGTAGGCGGTCTCCATGCGTTAGTTCGAATCCCACAAATACTATACTGAAGTGTACACAATTGGAACATGAAACTACAATTCCTTAAATAACAATTCGAATAATTATATGTCATTGCGAAGGAAATTAGTTTGTATATTTTGATAGTGGACTTCGTAGATGCGCCATACACTTGTAAATAGGTTGTTTCTTAAAATTATTTCAGCTTCATCTGCAAAATGAAATTTCCACGGGAAATAGATTTCACGTATAATCAGTGTTGTTGTAATTCACACACGCACACATACCTGTCCCAATGTTATTTCTCTTATTCAAACTTTATCTGTTCGCGCACAACCAATTTTTATTCAGAAACAACGGCGGGATGGAAAGGGGTGAGGGCTCAATATCACGAAAAGCTAGATGACCCCTGTCTACCAAGCTACAGTAGCCATGCGCAGCTGATTCGGTGAACCTTTAGCAGTTTTCTCCGAGAAACACAAAGAAGGAAAATGGCTAAAACAGTTCACACGTGACAATTCAATTTCGTGTAATGTCAAAGAACAAAACGCGAAACAAGGGAAAACAGATTTACAAGCCCAGAGGAAAGTTATCCAAGACAACTTACTGAAAACGGGATGGGAATGTGTATTGAAGAAACGACAGTTATCTCACACTGACTGCCTCTGACAACCTTAGACGTCACATGAGCGACGAGGCGACACACTGGTAGACTTGTGGAGTCGTTCCGATCCAAACCTGAAAGACGCGTGACATCTACTCTACCGAATGGTTGTGTGCACTTTTTCATACCTCGTCTCGATTCGCATCATCTGTGGACCTCCACGTGGTTTCCTTGAGCCCGGATTACCTACAGAAAATTAAGCGCGCTATGATAAACGACAGCTGGACACACGCAATCCGTGTCCGAGCCGATCAAGTCTACTAATCTGTATTCGATGTGCTAGCAGGTCTATACGCGATAGACTTTCAAAAACCGGGCGGCTTACCTCCGCATTACGAACCCGTTCGATCCATTCCATGTGGGCTAAACTGCGTAAACACCGCTGGTCGATATCTGTATAAGAGTCCAAAGCAAACACAGTGCAGTGCAAAACCAGTCAAAACTACAATCGTAGACTATTTAAAAAAAATTGGGGTTCTTCAGTGGAGCAGTGCACTTTCTCGAAATACGTACCACTTTATTGTGATCCGCAGAATCGAACGCATCAATTATTTTTACCCATTCGATTCTCAGTACCTATGGACAAGTTGAACCGCATCCGCAGTGACCGAAAGAAACCCGTACTCATCCAATGTGCTTTTCATAAAATAACCGAATATGGTTTTTTTCCATTCAATGTTTTCTCATTGATTGATCTTTGTAGAGATGCAATCGTAACTTAATCTTAGTTCAATAAGTCCATGTGGACTCATCAGCCTTGTTTCAAGGACATCATTTCTCACCACCTCGAGTGCAAAAGGGTGATCAACTTTTTAACCCCAGCCGCATGTATCCACTATAGATCGATGCTTTACTTTGCTGGAATTTCTATCAGATATCCCACCCTCTCCGGTTGGTGGGTCAGGCTTTAACGAGAAAATTGTGCCTAGATTATTTTATGTGAACTGATGAAACTAAAATGATTGATAATGGGTAATTTACAGTGAAATAATTAGGTGACTTAGTTCAACATGCACATTTCACTTGTGGTTCGTGGAGAAAGCCTTAACTAAGAAATTGTGACGCTAAGTTCTTCAACCTCAACTTGTATTCAACCTGGTCGTCAATTTTCAATTCAAGAATTAATGATGAGACTAAAACTAAAAGAACCTGAACACTGATTTCGGGGATTTAAATTTGAAATTTGAAAGAAAAGCAATGATAACGGTATCCCCAATGTTGTGACATCGATTGTGGATAGGGTACGAACGAGAATAAAACCATAATTCCCTCGCTAGTACAGCTCGTTATGACACTAACCGTGGTCCTCACCGTCCCCCTGCTCTTTCTTGCAATGGAGAAACTGACCAATGCATAGCACACTAACTGCATTTGGGTTCCCATGATTCTCTTGGAGATTCGCCACATACCAACCAGTTACAAAGGTGGTTCTGTTAGGGTGACCGGGTGGTTTACCAAACTTCTTCTTTTTCCATACTCCCTTTTTTTTGTTTGAACGAGGAATGGAATTGAACAGTGTTGAATTCGAACTAACTCAACTGATTTGTTTACTTATTTATAATTTTATTTTCTTGGTTCAGTGAACTGGTCAGAGTGTTTTTCACTGATTGTCTCTCCCGATCCAAACAACACGCTTCATCGTATCGGATTTTAATTGTGTCCCCCCAGTGGAATGTCACGATTGACCCTGTGGATTGGGATTTGTTTACCACCGTTTGGTTCATCAACGAATTCATCGCAGAGAATGTACCCGTTTTTCGGTGCGTTGCACGTAAAATGAAAATCCACATTAATTTGAGATTAATTCCGGAATCGAAAGATTGCATGGATATTTCTTCTCTTGTGGGAGATTTTACTCCTCGCCTCCTGAGTTCTGTTTATCAAAATTGTTATAGCTACTTATAGATGATTGACCAATTGGGAATGAAGGAGTGGTCATCATTATCATCATCATCATCATCATCATCATCATCAACATCAACAACCTCATCATCATCATCTCATCATCATCATCTTCATCGTCATCATCATCATCATACTGCGGAATACAGTGAGGCGAATTTCACTGGTAGCTGCCAAACTTGCAATGCATACAAGGTTAGCGTTAAAATTCAAGGTGGATAGGGTGGAAAAGAAAATGAATCTCGATGGTGCATACATACCGTTTCAAGCATTCTGACCTAATAAGAAATGACATCAAGAACGCCACTGCCGTTGGTTCACTCCCATATTCTTCAATCTCGCCAATCAACCGGTTGTGGAGTCTTTCGGACCCCAATCTGGAAGGCGTGAGACACTTACTCTACCGAATAGCTCTGTGCATATCTTCATACCTCGTCTCGACGCCATTTGTTAACCTCCACGTGGTTTCCTCCAGCCCGGATTACCTACAACACACAAAGCGCCATCTGGCAGTCGACAGCTGGATATAACCCTTACGTGTCCTAGCCAGCGAAGCCTATTGGTCTTAATTCGATGATCTAGTAGGTTTACCCTTGATTAACTCCCAAACACACGATTACTAATCCGTTCGCTTCATCTCACATGGGCTACACTGCGTAAACACCGATAATCGAAAATTTCTTGTCGATGGATATCTTCTACTCGTAAATTCATGTTCGCAGAACCATAAAGCAAAACGAAACAAACGGTAGCACAATATAAACGACCTTTCAACTTCAGTCAAAGTCAAAGTTTTATTGTGTGCATTACTTACAAACAGATTCTTTTCTTGTCCCATATATTGGTTACACCAATTGAACTGTAACAATGATGAATAAAATTCCGTATGCTGCATTCGGTAGTGTTATCTGTGCTCATAGATATTGGAATGTAAGCTGTGCTAATGGTTCGTCAAGTCTTACTTTGAAACTAGCAATCTTTGTGGCACAAACGTTATGAGATGGTAAGGAATTCCAAACGGTGCACACTCTGAAGACGAAGGAAGAGTGAAGTAAACGGTTCAGTCCAGATATTTGGAGTAGTAACTTAAATGGATGTCCCCGTAGACGAAAGTTTGGTGGCAGTGATGGTGACAGTGAAATGTCGCGTCTACGCCAAAGGTGTTTCAGTCCTATGTGTGCTGCTCCAGCCCTGAAAATGCAGATGGTTATCTCTTTTACTGGGCTACGGTCATTGATGTTTAAAAATGTGACTGAATACCAATGTAAGTAAATGTTTCATTACAGTTCACATGAAATGTGCAGTGACAGTAATGACTGCAATAAATCATTTGACCCTACTACGAGTTACCCGAAAATGGGGAATTGATTTTCCTCGGAATAACCAAATCAACTTTGAAATGCATTCAAGTATTGATAAAATACGTGCAACATGATTCTAAGTTTGGAAATAAATTTGACTTTCCCGTATCATAAATGAATATCATTAGCCATGGGTAAAGACCATTAATCTTTTATGCTCATCACCCACTGCAATGTTCTTAGTTCTCGCGCATCAACGTTCGAATCGGCGTGACCTTGAGTGTCGCGGTAAAGTTTGCAGTCCTTCGGAAGTTACAGTCCAAAATTGAATAATATGACACACAAAGCAGCATGGCAGTTAATTCCTTCTGATAAATGATTGTTTTTTCATGCGGTCATTTATTAAGGTATTTACACATACTACCGTGTTTATTTATTGTTATTTATAGGCTTGAATGTGGCATGTATTTGATGAAATTGGCAAATTCTGATTGACCGTGAACTTCATACAAGAAGGACCGACTTTAAACCTCAGAAACAAAGAAGAGCAAAGAAAATATTAACGGAATAAAATTACAGTACTTGTATCATATTTATGAATCATTTTTATGAACTTATTCTAATGCTTTTTCATTGAGGCTTTGTGATTTTGGCAACCGATGCACCAGCCAAATTGTCGTCAAAATCGAGAAATAATACATTTTATTGGTAATCCACTATCAGAAGCAAAGATATAAGTGAAAATCAGTACAGATAAGTTGCGTCTGATGTGGGCAATATCATATTCAAATCCGGGAAAGTGACTTAAAATCTAAGTGTTGGAGAGGGGGGGGCAGATACGATGAAAGTTAGATTGCTACTGAAGTTTACTTAACACCTGTAATGCTGCAACCATTTTCACTTGCGGAGGGTTGTACTCGCAGTCGATTTTGTTTAACTAATTTATTCAAGCAAGTCATTTTGTTGCAAAGGTTTTTAACCACTTAGACATTTATAAGTAAATTTACGCTGTTTTTATTGATGGGTTTTAACTGTATAAGATTATTCGATTTAGGCGTGATTACGTGTCACAAGTAAACAACATTAGTGATAATATATACAGCAACCAAATGAACAGCTGAACTACAAAATGTTATCACATTAGTCTTGATTTGAACAAAAATATGTCGAAAAACGGAATTTTCACCGCGACATAAATATTACACCCGTCTCCCGCACCCTGCCATAGACTTGACCCATTAAAATCACTTTATTACTTACTCTGCATGAAGTTGCAAATTATGTTCGCATCCATATTGTTTCACTGCCCCCTAATCAATAATACCTCTGATTTCTTTGGGCTTCCAATCTGGTTTAAACGAAGCCATACCATTATTTTGGTACCGCAAGATAATAACCAGCATTATTTCAGATTCCAGCCAAGAACTAAGGTGATAATATCATGTTGGAAAACAACTTCAGATCGATGCTACTGCTACTGCCGCTCAAATGTACGAGTAAATACATCAGAATCGTGCATTATAGCGAGGGTGGTTAGGGCCACACCTTGCTAAAGCACTCTTTACCATGAAGAACCTTTGATGGCCAACTGCCTTACTGAAGTACCGCAATTTTTCGCATCATTATATTGGAAGTACCTTTCAGTGAATTCAACAGTTATGTCCCAGACGGCTTCTCAACGTGTTCGGGTCGAAAGCGGGCAGGCACCAGTACACGTTCAAAGAATTTTGTTTGAAAGTATTCCGATTTCAAATTCTCTCCCCCAAACCGTTTCTTCTCACAAATAATCATCTTGATCATTTAACCTTCGGAACATCGATGCATTTCAAAATGAACGGGTAAAACAGCTTGTTTCAATTCTGACCTTAAACACAATTCGCCTAGTAGATCAAGCACGAAGCATCGTTGTCGTTCGGACGTGTTACATTTCAGATGCATTCCAATTCGCGCAGTATCTGTGGCTGAGCACATGTTTATATCCGTGATTCAGTCCTGGGTTGTTGATGATGCTTCATGAAAACCCGTTGCGTCACAACCGATTTCCCATAGTCACTGTGTCTGTTAGTCCATAATGTCTATCTTGGGGTTAAAAACCTTAATAATGGCTTTATAAACTGTTCCCACTACTTCACTTTGAAAGCAGCTAATCGAGATGTGTGCTGAATGATTTCGTATGATAAGGCGCAACTGTTTCCAAACCAGACCATGCATCGAAACGTATTGAGCGTGATCTCTCCACTTCGTAATTGTGGAGGTTAGTAATCAAGTTCGAAGTTTCTCGCCGAGCATTCTCCCGATATCGATCACTACCAACACTTGTGCGAGTCAGTGAGTGATAGGATACGTAGATTACAAGTATTAGTTCATATTGCGGATTTTTGTCAACTTGGTAGCCATTATAACCCAGACGTGCGGAGCTGTTTGTGCTAGAAACTGCCCTCGAAGCACCCAGTTTCTGACCACTGCTTTAACTTCCCATTTAGGTGATATAGTACCAGCTGGGCCTTTTGTTATCACCAGTCATCCACCATCACTTCGACAGCCCTCGAACACTATAGACGTATGTTTTCATCAGAGAGGCCCACCAGATCGGAAAAGGAGGTAATTCGGTCCTATTGAATAGATTACTTGATTTATTTCAGTAGTGGAAGATTGAATGAGTTCAACTGTATTCTTCATAAGAATTCGTTACACATGTGCAAATTGTTTTTAAAGAACACAAAGTGGGCGAATACTTGTTTCCGGTGGAATCATTTTCAAACATGTACAATGATATTTATTTTCTAAATAAGATTACGTAAAGTCACTCAGAAAAGGCAATGAGTCATGTGTGTTTTAGTCAATCCGAAACCATTCCGAATTGGTATGATTTTCGGATTACGTAACCAAACGTAACTTTGTTCAGCCATTCTCATTTGAACAAGCATTTTCTTCCTTTTTTGTCAGGGGACTCTGAGATCCTGTATCTGGTTTCGCTGTGTGCACAGGTCAATTTTCACGAGACGGATGCTCATGGTCTTTCGTATGGGAAAAGTTTGGAGTCGCTTCAGTTTCGTGGGATTCAAATTCAAAGTTCAAATTTTTATTTTGGATAAATTACAAACCTGATGCGTATTGAATCCCATAGATTATGTACACACTGGTTCGGTTGGTAGTACAATTAAATAGCAATTTATGACGTCCACTCACGAGTGCTGAAAAGTTAGGTGTTTCAGTGTTTCATTGAGCCGTGATTTGAATGAAGCGATGGTTTATGCACAAACAACTTGAGGTGGAAGAGAGTTCCAGGTAATAAAAACTCTGAGGCTGAATCAGTGATACCTGCAGTCTAGTTGACTCTTTTGCATTAAATGTTTAAATGGATGTTTCCTGAAGTGACCAATCCTGAATATTGTTGGTAGATTACTACATGGGCGGTTAGATTGATGCAGCATGTGATATACGAGGATCATGTCTCCCCGCAGTCGATCGTATTAAAATGAATTAAGCTCGAGAATATGCAGCCTTTCGTCGTAAGTTTTAGATTGTAACCCTTTGACCATTCCGGTTGCCGTTCTCTGTCGACGTTTGAGTGTCTTTTGGCTACGAAGTAGCCATGGATTACAAGCTTGTATGGCATACTCAGTGTGTTGTCTAATCTATGCCGATAACAAACGAGGCAATAGGCCTGCTTCGAATGATAAAAAATCAAGTTTTAATAATGACTGATTTTCAAGAATCTGGTGAGCCTCAATATGTGCGGGTGAATGCCGATTGCATGTCGGCAATCCAGTATCCCATCTATACCAGCTTAGCAACCACTGAACTCAACTGACACTGTGCCGATTCGGCCATGTGTCAGCCAGTGCTATTTGTCTCCTGATGCGTTGCGATTACGGCCTGGTTGCTCGACACCCAAAACACACATTTAAACTATTATGCAATCATAGATGAGGTTAATAGAGACAGCTTCTTTTCGCTCTGACAGCGGATATTTGGTGACGAGGAACAGGCATCGTAGCTGAGCGGCATTAAAAGTAGTTTTCATTGCAGTGAAGAGACTCTATCAAGCCTGCAAGCTGCAATGTTTGGTTGAAATGGAATTTAACTAATTGCAAGCAGTTTTCTACGCTTGTGGTATTCGTTGGTCTCACTCATTCTGGAACAATTACGAGGAGTAAACTTCAGCAAATAGTCGTTTTCCTCTAAGGCTGTCCTTATTCTTTCAAGTTCGTCTTTTAAACTGTTTGATGAATAGGTGTGTCATGTTCTAGGCAGGAGACAGAGTGTTAGTTTTCACTGGTGATAGAATGGGATGAAACTTTGGAAACGTTGGGGCTATTCATATTGATCATTATTAATTTTCGATATTCTTTTATGCGAATTGAGCTATCAGGGCCTCTAGTCAGATTTATATCAAAAAACGGGAGGTAATTGTTCTCCTTCCGGCCAGAAATGCAAGCTGCTCATTCTTTTCGTTCTCTAGAGTAAACTTGATGCTTCGATAAGCTGAATTAAATACTTTCAAGAGTCTTGACAGATGCACACTTTCATTGACAAAGCACAAAATAACATCCACATAGCGCTTGTAAGATGTGCAACGTTCGATTGTTCGTTTTAGCTTGCCATGAAGATATCAGCAAACAATTAACCCAGAGGAGATCATGTTGCTACTCCATCTATTTGGCGATATACTTCATCATTGAATTTGAATTGCCTGTTGTGTGTGTGTGCAAAAGTATGATAAGTGTTTGCGATCACCAACTGGTATTCCAATATCAAATATGTGACCATATGTGACCACATACCAAGGAATGGAACAAACATTATGGAATTGGAATGTTGACTATTTCTTTTCCGACTTGTCTTGATTTATCCCCCCCCCCTCCTAAACAGTTTGATATAAATTGTGATATATTAGCATGCAGAAGAATCCCAGCAAACAAGCTTGTTTGCTACTTTGTTTTTTCTCACGATGATAATTCGGTGATGTTATCAACGGGTCTCGCCCTTCCTTGTTTCAGAATAAAACGCAGAAACATTGGAAAGAATTCAAGCAGTTTTTGCATCACCTCAGTTAGCTATCCACACACAGACCCACACACACACACACACGCACACAATCACAGTGAAGCACAACGCCTTGCCGTGTATGTGAATGAGAATTACATGTTTGCAGCTAGGGCTCAATTAACAGTCGACTAAAACAATACGAATGCGAGGACCAAAAAGAGAGGTTCACAATTACATCATCATCCGAATGTGTAATAGAGGACCGCTGCGGAATCCTGTGTGTGTGTGTGTGTGTGTGTGTGTGTGAATATATATATATATGTATATGTATATATATATATATATACGTATATATACATAGAATATGTAACGAGAAACTGTTTAGGAATAGGAATAGTTATTCATCAAAGATTGGGTTGAAACGTGTGTTATGGAATGACATATAATGGATTTGCAATTTGATTCAGTTGACATTTTGCTATTTTAGCAACAGTATAACCCTTCTTTTTCAGACCAAATTTATGGTTACATTTGGAAAATAAATTTGAACTAAGGGCGTGGCTGGGTGGAGGGCGGATCATTCAACCACAAAACATACCATTCTTTGCTCGTTAGAATTTATACCAGACTAACGTTTGTGGGCAACAAATGGATTGCTTTATGATATGAGAAAAAAAGTTTGATAGAAAGATCAGTCTTGAGAACATTAATAGTTTGTCGACAATTTTATTTTTTGGAAGATTATATACGAATAGTCTTGCAATTTTGTTATGTTAAGCAAATACGAAAGAAGGCAAATTAAGTACTAAACTGTAGCAAACGAGAATGGAAAAATACATCTCAAACATTTAAAAAACATTGAGTTCCCTTTAAAAATTTAATCTAAACAGAAAGAGGACAAACGTCGTGAGAAGTTAACATTTCGTTTAATCTTCTCAGTCACTGACCTAAAACAATTACGCACAGGGAATTATTATTTCCAACTCGACCGTGTAAAAAACGTTACGTGGACGATTTGCGCATTCATACAGATGATGAACATTTTAAAATACTTTTACAACAGTTTAACTCAGTTCCTCCATGAAGCTGAAACCACTCCAGATCTTCTTGACCTGAAACTTACAAGGCGGATAAATGGGACATTACAACGCTCACTCTACCCAGACGCGATACGGAACGGTCAATACCCACACTTTTCCAGCCTTTCCTCTATGAATTACAAACGTGAGAACCTTATTTAATTGAGCGAGAAACATTTGTTCTCCAGATACACTAAGAAAAGAAGAGGATTTCATAAAGGGAAGATCGTTAAGCAATGGTTACTCAGAGAGGTTTATAGGTATTTATAGTAGACTATTCCCAAAAGGTAACCCAACCCAAAATACCAGTAAAAGTCCATCTACATCAAGCTTGCGTTCGAAGGTGACCACATCGATAATGATGTGCGCCAGAAGTTCAGGTCAGCTCACTTGAAGTTACGTCGAATTCACTTGAAGTTACAACAGTTTCACTTGAAGTTCAAAAGTTATAGACCGTACATTCGCTGATGCTCAACTCAGACTCATTGCCTCCACTCCTGGAATTGATTTGGACAAACGTAAACATGTCTGGCAAACCGGTTGTCTCACATACTGTATACCAGTTCACCTGCAGTTGCAGTGAAGCATACATCGGCGGAACAAATCGTTAGCGATCCCAACGGATGGCCGAATATATATTCCAAAGTGGTTGGTGAAATCAATGGTGCGACCGATAACTATTGACCAGGTGATTAGCAGAAATCCAAGGTCATCTGTCGCAAAACATCTCTTTGCAACAAGACACACAGCTGACCCCAATTTGTCTTTTGAACCACTATTATGAAATAATAATGCCAAACGTTTGGTGATTAGTGAAGCACTGCTTATTCACGTAGACCACTCGACCTTGTGCGCACAAACGTTTTTGATACAATCGATCCACGTACCGTGGAGTTGACCGTCTACTTCGAAATTTAGTAACCTTTGTATGCTTGTACATCCTCGTTCACCATAATTGATGAATCCCGTGTGTTATAACACACATATATGTGTCTGTTTGTTTTAATTCAGCGACTGAGAACATTAAACGAAATGTTAACATTTCACGACATTTGCCTTCTTTTTGTTTTGATGAAATCTAAAGAAAGCGTGAATCAAGTTCTCCTGTATAAAAAAATGAGGGCAAAACTGACAAGCTACGAAGCATTGTACAATTGGTTCGACTCAGTTGGCGCTCATCCACAGTGCTAATCACCATCGACCTAAGTGAGGTTCTAACCCAAGACTCAAGTTTGCTCCCCACTGGATACGATCAAGTGATGACCGATCAAAATGTTTATCACATTGGCTAGAGCAATACCTCCGATAAGCTTATTTAAGCAGTTTGTACTACGTCGTGTAGGGACGAAATGAAAAGAGAGCCGTCTGATCCGCTACCCGTTGGCCGGGTGTGCACTATGCTCGTTTTCTGTGGGTAAAAGTCGAAGTTTGATCATCGGTTGGGTCTACAGATTCACACAGCTCCACTGGTGAGTCCATTTCAGGTGGAAACAGCTGTTTATTGGTTATTAGCTTTCCAGGTTTCCAGGTTTCAGCTGATTTGTGCAAAATACCCCGACATGTAAAATAAGTGAATGTTTGCAATGGGCCAGGCAGCAATGAAAAAAACAAGTCAAGAAGGCATGGTCCGGGGAAACGCGAAATGAGATTTTACTCTCTACGTAGTTGATGGGTAACGAGAGACCGTTATGCCCGCGACGCCAAATGTTGTAGACCAAGTTAAGCAGGTAGATAAGCACACAGTGGATTAAGCAACACTTGTTTTAAAGGTGAATTCGTCATGCTTATAGCAAATGAAGCGTGAACTGAAAAGCTAGGAAGCGCTGCACAGCTGTTTCGACCTGGCCCAATTGGAAATCGAACCCGGGATCTCACATGTAGACAGAAGATCATGCTACCATCTTGACCACCGCGCT
>UZAN01043890.1:18770-33431 GCA_900618425.1 Echinostoma caproni
ACATGATGTACAAAAATCCATTTTTGCGAGCTTGTTGCGGTCCACAGACCCTGCTTATCTCATCACACTTGTTGCAGATTGCAAATATGGAGCCGGTGCATAGATAGGGGAACGAGAAAAAAGGACAATGCCTAAACAGACAGGCAGGCAGGCAAGCCAACACAAGCTCACGTCACACAACATTCGTATGCCGTCAAGGCGGCATTCAAAAAGTCAGCCAATCAAACAATCAACCAATCAAACTGGCCATAAGCACATATGTCAAAGTTACCATTCAATTTGAGGCCACATCAATTAGAAATAACTATTTATTATTCAAATATCATCTGAATTCTACCGTTTCGAAAGCGTCAGTCATCCTGACATATGTTATAGCAATTTCCTCCATGTGTGCATTATATTGCATCGGAAATGTTTGCGTCTGTTTCCTGTAAACGATGAACTTCAATTTTATCAAAAAACCCTCATCACGCCCCCTTGTGAAACACTCAACTGGTTTTGGTTTTATCTTCAAATAGAAACGATTTTGTTGTCGAGATGTTATGCATTCGTAGCAAAAATACCTGATTTATGCACCTACGTTGAAACATGAGCTACGGATAAACTAAGATAGGGTGTATAAACCACGCCCTCATCATCGTTCTGGCAGTGATCATGAGGTTAGTAGGACATGGACGGGTATTGGTCACCGTGACCGTTGAGCTCCGTAAAATAAGTACACGTTATAATGAATAGGACACCAGCCTCGATGGATCGTGGTTTTCCCACGCTACCCACTACTTCTGCGAGTGACGTCTCGGCAAGGCAAAGCCTCGGGTGTCAATCCCCGAAGACAATTGCCTTCTTTGTCCTAACCAACCTGGTATTAGTACTATCACGGAACCTTTTCTGTTTTAAATGAGCAGCAGTATCGTCAATGGGTTCACACATAGAATGGTTTAGGATACGTGTAAGTATTGAGAAACAAATCAAAAAATCAACCACAAAAAATGTACTTTTTTCTTTCACACTGTAAATATAATCCTAATCTCTACATATGTTTAAATTGTGCAATTGCGATACACCGATATTTATATTGGTTAATTTAATATACGGTTCGCAACAATGCGATAAAGAACATCTGTCGTTTCTTCATGATTTTCACGCATCTACACTGATGCTTTACCAATGGCTCATCATATACTTATTAGTTAGACAAAGCAAAGAGACGAGACACACATTGAGATGAGAATTCCACCGTGACTGACCTCGGCTGAGATGGTTTGGATCAATGCGTGGAAAATAGTCGTATTTAGTGAAGAGCATAAATCTGTTTTTCGTGATCGGGATACGAAAATAATTTGAGAGAGAGAGAGAGAAACAGAGTGAAAATAGAACGGGCCACGTAAAACGTTTCAAAAAAATCTCACTTCGGGTTAGAGCAAGTCAGTATCGTGACAGGAACAATTCCCGTAGCTGTTACAGACGGATAAATAAGGCTAGAAAGTTGAGAGATTTTCTCATAATCTCCGTCCCATTTTGACGGGAAGGGAGAGAGAGAGAGAAGGACTTGGCTTATGCGGAAAAACTATACCCATCACCTGTACCTCTCTTTCTCTGCCCGATCTCACACCTCACACAAGCTTGACTGTTGCAAAACAAAACGTGATTGTTAGTCAGATCATCCATCGTTACTGTAATACTGAGGTTTTTCCTGGCGAAAGAAAAGCCCGGAAAAAGAATAGGGTTGAAGAATGAATGTAATGAGTAGTAGAACTTCTGAAAGTTTTGATCAAGAAGCGGTATTTCATGAACTGAGCCTAATTTCAGCACCAAATTGAACCATACATATAGCTATCTTTCACACAGATTTGAGTCCACAATCTATGCGAAACAACTCACAGTAGAATAATCTTTATATAAAGAATAAAGTTTCATGATTTGCTCTTGGGCGTGAGACTATCAGGTTTACCGAGCGAATACAGGTGGATGCTTTTTTTCGTTATTCACAACCGGAGCCTCCGGTCGGTCAAAGCCTTACCCAGAAGGCAGCTGAGCAGTGTGTGAAAACTGAAACCCATTTGAAGCCTATGTCCGGCTCATCGGATCATACGCTCTTTGGACGAGGTCAAGCACCTAAGGTGCCCAATAAATCTCAGTGTCCGATTGAGTCTGTGAACACTACCACGACCAGGAAGGTGTCTGTCTGGTTGGTATTTCTCTTATTGGTTAGTTCTAAGTCAGGGTTTTCAGCCAACTCCACTAGGTGAACTGACAGTGGTTCACTAACCCGGTTATAGTCCTAGATGTTGGCTTTTTTGTCCTCTCACTTTGATGGGAAAACTCCCTCCACCAGACGAGAAGGCAGTGAGTAGGGCGTTTACAGCAGACGCTCTTTGAGACGTTTGGTTGTATAGGAGCATTCCACGAGCTGCTAGAGAAGGGTGACGAGCCTTCTCCCGATACATCCACCCCGACGATCGTGAGGCTTTAGGGGACCCATATTCGGAGTTCCGTGCCAGTTGATACGATTTGCATGATGTGCTTGAATTGTTTAAAGACTCAACGAGCAAGATTGAACGGAGGAAGGCGGGGGTTAGAGATACGCCTATAATACCAACGAAAATGGGTGATGTTCGAAGCGTCTTGTGAAATGTAACCTTGAAAAAGTACCAATGTACGTTATTTTCTCAAAATCTTTCACTGGTCACCCCCTCGTTCAGCCATCGTTAAAATAACATTTCAGTTTTTGCAATCAATTACGTATTCCACATTGTTTGTCCGAATCAAGGTGACCGATTAAAACAATCAGTGTAGTTTAGGCGTATCCAAATTGTTTGTGAAGTGGAATAAAATACTTGTTTCTCGCCGCTCAAATGTTGTAATTATGCGTATGAGTTATGGCGCTTCGAATTGACAGCCGATATTTTAACTGAAGATGTAGGCAGAATTTGATTTGTTCGGCTTTGAACAGTAATAATCAACGTCATTTGATACCAACTCAAAGAAAAACGCGCACGACGCGCACTGCTTTATTTATCTATCCATCTACTTTCAATTTATATTTCTCCGGTTTGAGGTCATTATACAAAACGATAAATCGTTGCTCATGGTTGCTGAATCCCCTAGTCGTGGATTTGTATGGATGACTTTGATTTTACCAAAATAAGTGTCTTCGGCTCCTCTATATAGAACTCACGCGCACTTTCGTACGATTCGATGTAGATGTTTAGGCTGGAACGTGCTCACGTTTGCCACCACAAACGTGTGTTGAAATCTATCCCACCACAGATGTACACACGTTGCCGTGCATTCACCAGGCCGTTTTAAATCACAGATGTTTCTACTCTTTGGGTAATTACTGAGTGCTCATTCACTCCTAAATCTGTTCATCAATCAAATCGAACAGTTAAATATTCGAAACTTTCCGTTTTATCCAAGTAATTTGCTTTCATTTTATCATTTTTCATTCCTTTCCTTGACCATACAATGATAATTTTCTGGAAGGGTGGAGCGGCCAATCAAAAGATGCCGTACAGCACATAATAGAAAGTCACCGGATAGGATTTGGACCGTATCGGTTGGTGTTTCTGGTTCACTCTCCAATCTTTTAGACATTATCCGTGACCCGAAACGTTTCCTAACGACGGACTGAAGGCTCCTGGGCTAAAATCATTACTGTTTGCAGATGACGTCAAAATTTGGAATACAGTGACCCAACAAAATGGCTTTGTGGCACTTCAGGAAACGCTGAAAGCAACTCATCTCTAGTCTGTTATGAACGACAGTGAACTCACCGTGCCAAAGTTTGAGGTTCTATCTCGACCGCACAAGGGGCGGTGTTCGCATTTCCTTGGAGATGAACAACTGCCACATGCCTCAATTGAGAAGGATCTGGGCATCACCATTCAAGAAACCTTAAGCTACTCACTCAACTGCGTCAGGGTATCGAACGCAGCTGTAAAGAATGTCGGTTTGCTTAGGCGGGTCTTTAGCCCGTTGGAGTCAACGTTTTTCCTCCGTTTGCTATCAGCACACATTCGCCCACTCACAGAGTACGCCATCCAGGCATGGAATCCATGGCTATAAAGTGATTTTAAAATGATGAAGATTCGACAACGGATGGTCAATAAATGGTTAATGGGTTGAATTGCTATTCATACGCAGAGAGAGTAGAGTCGTTGGGGCTATACTTCAAACAGAGGAGACAGGATTATGTTATCCCAAATTATGCAAAACTCAAGCCACTCCTGTTGCCCGCTGCTAAAAGCACCATCCAACGTTCATCTTAGAAGAGATTCGTTCAAATTGGTGATCTCAAAATGCCGATTGTAATGCCAGTTTTGGTCATTTGCGTGTTCCATCTGGAATTCTCTCCCAACTGATATTGTCTGTGTTCCAAGAGTTGAATCTTTCAAATTGAGACTTGATGAAGCATTACATTCCAACATAAGTGAAGCTGGGTGCAGCAGTGGAAGAATTCCGTATCGTGTGTATCTATGTAACTATAACAAGAATCTATGGAGCCAGCAAAACATGATCTTGTAAGTTATTTCATTAATAAAAAACCTGGAAACTTCGAATTTTGAACACGTCCGCCGAGATGGCAATTTGGTAACGTTACTTCCACCTCATTGACAGATTTTGTTCCTCGTGACCTGCAAGTTGCACTCACCCATTGCCATTCGGCAACATTTTATCGGGTATAGCAGCCTAGTGTTGCTTGTTTGCGAACTGCCTTTGGCGATGACGCGCCTTCATGAAGTACCATATCTGAGTGATTTACGGAATTCAAGCGTGACAGACGGTCCCTGGATGATTAGGCACGGTATGATTGACAGTTGAAGACTTCCACTGCGGACAACATTGCCACTGTGCAAGCGATGTTGACGGAGGATGCATGAATGACAGTGACGCAGCTTGCGAAAACCATCGGGATCTCAAGAAACTAATCCGCACAATCAAGACATAAGAATCTGGGCCTCAGAAAGATTTGTACATGCTGGGTACCTCACCAACTCGGTGAAGAACAGATGGCAGTTCGTTTGATTTGGTGCTGCACGATGCTTGCTAAGTTTAATAGTCGACATTCCAATTCAGTTTGCGAGATCAGCAGTGTTAACGAGACCTGGGTGTACAGTTTCAACCCAGAGACCAAGCAACAATCGGTTCAGTAGACAACAGCTGGTGGAAAGCCATCTGAGAAATTCCACCGCGAGTGCAAAGTGGCAAGTCAGACGGTGGCTGTGTTCATGGCCAAAAACGGTCATGTGGCTGCTGTACCACTCGCAAAGAAAAGCACAGTCACACGAGACTGGTAACCCAACCAATGTCGGCCAAAGGTGCTATAAGCTGTTGCCAGGCCTCGTCTAGGGACTAGAATACGAGGGACCCTCCTGCATCATGAGAATGCACCTGCACACAGATCTCTTATAGTTGCCGAATTTCTGACTACAGAACGGATTTATGACGTTAGTCACCCAACTCTTAGTGGAGACCTAGTTCCGTGTGAGATTTTTGTTCTCCCAAATATCACGTGCATAATGCGATTGCAGTGGATGCCTTTAATGAACTGGTCCAAGGGTTAACTGCTTTGGCATGGTTGGGCTGTTTCACCAAATGATTTGAGCACATGAGCACTGGCAAGAGAATATTTTAAGAAAATGTAATGCTTATTATTTGTAACAAACAGACCAGTTTGTGCATCCGGAAACTTGTTTGCTCAGCCTTCGTAGAACCACCGGCTCCAAATTTCGTTTTTCTCAATTTGTGGCGAATCCAAGCATTTTCTTAGCCTCCAGGAACCAAACAGAATACATTGATTCTCTTACCTTTTTAAATGACAGTTATAAACGATCAGTCTGATTGCTTGCATAAGTTTGCTACCTAAATAAAGATGTTGGTACTAACGAATGAGTAAGATAAACGCCCAGTTCTCTTCCATCCCGAGAGAAATGGTTCATTTGATTAAGCATTCTGTGTTGAATTACGAATATCTTGAAAATATCCCGATGCAAATTTAATCATCCGCCGATGTTTGATACCGTGATTGATTGATGAGCGGTGGTGGTCCGGTGGTAACGTCACCAAATTATCACCCCAGCGGACGTGTACTCGAATCGCACCACCAACACTGCCTGGCTTTCCCCATTGTGTGCGTGTTGAACGGGGCAGCTCTTTTTGATTGGTTGCTTTTGCGTTGCTATAAACTGTATGTATTGTATGTCCAATGAAAGGAAGTAAAATTAAAAGGAAAAGGAAACCGAGCGTGTACCTAAGGAAATATTTTCCCTATCAATCTTACATCATCGCGTAGAAAATCAATGTAACCGGGCTGTGGTTTCCAGTTTGGCCCGCCAAATCTGATGTATACAATTGACCGAAATGTTATTGACCTAATGAACAGACGTGGATGTGTCTCAAAATAGCCTCATACAATGTAAATGACCATTTTAAAGTGCCCTCCGGTAACGTTCACAGTATGGGATAAACGGGTTCTAGTTTTCGGAAAATCCCAGCCATGCTTCAACCATTATTCTTTTGTGTGTGAAACATCCGTTTAGGTTATCGTCCTCTAAAAGTCACTCAGTTTTGCCATGATTTGTAGGCATCAAATAACGTATATTGCCAAATTTGAAACGGATGTCTTTGTAGGAATTCTGCGTTCTTTTCATCGTATTCTGCCCCTTGTGTAGCCAAGAAGAGAGAAAATCAAACCAAAACAACTTATATCTGCTTATTTGCTTACTGACTCTCTATATTGTGATACTTCGCTGTTCGTTCATCTCTCAACTTCGGGAAAGAAAGAAAGAAAACTGGTAAAATCGCCATAGCACTCGGGAGATAGTGTCAATAATTAGGGATTTATTCTTTTTTTACACTGTTTGAGCTCCAGCATGAATGACCCAACACGGGGAATCAAACGGCTACCTCACCGCGCCCTCCCCCCCTACCCCGCGTTTGTTCCCAGGGATCTGACCGGCCTACTATTCTCGACTGAAAACCGAATGCATGAATCATCGGGCCAATTCATTTGAGTTCATGCCTGATAGGTTGGTTCGTTCCGTGCTCTACATATTTGCCTAGTGCGTGTGGAATTTGGTTATTAGTTTTGCCTCAGTGCACCCAATCAGGATGTCAATCGGGTACCGCCGCCGCCGCCGCCGCCGCTGCTGCTGCTACTACTGCTACTACTTGCATGTAGTTATTTGCAATTACTCGTGAGTGGCTTTCTTCAACGATGACGGATTGTGGAATCATCTTCGAGGACACAGAGTGATGGTAGTCGAAGAATACACACATATATTAGTTGATTTCCAGATTGTTTGTTCATTTTTCGCCGTTCTGGTTGGCAAAATAAGTGGTGTTTGTGGCCCCAGTGACGGTGCCTTCCCATCTTTCCCAATGTGATAGAATAATAGAAACGAGGTTGTCTGTTTCGCCAGTTCGCCGAGCTTTGTAACCATTTCATTTTGTAGATAACACTATAATAACTGCCCAGAACACTATCTATATATCGGAAAAACTGGGATGAAATTTTCAACAAGGATCCGTGAACACTAATCGGGCAGTCAGGAGACATGATCCACTATCGTTGATTTCCATCCACGAAGAACAAGAAGCACATCAGTTTGACCTGGAATCAGTGAAAATTGTCGAACAAACCCGGTCAAAACACGCCAGAGAATTTCTCGAGGCTTTGTGTGCGTCAGTCAACTCAATATACAGACACATGGAACTGGATCACGCATGTACACGCCAGTAAAACTCAAGCAACAATTGACGCAACGAAAAAGGTCACGCTGTGACTTGGGAACGGATGGGTGGAGAAGAACACACATATATATAAACGTCCGGGTACAAGCAGAAGACTGTCACTTCACAGGTACTGATGATCTCACCTCGCCTGGCGACGGAACGTTTGCAAACAAATTGCCAAGCTAGGCGAACAGGTGAAAAATAGAATTCAGTTCACCCGAGAGTTACGGGAACCGAGTTTCCCTATTTTGTTAACAGAAACGAGTTGTGTTCTAAATTCAAACAAAAAAGTGTCAATTCATGAAATGGGTATCAATTCTAGCAACACTGTCCGCTTTTATGAGTGATTTTGCGCATATGAGAGAAATATAATGTTCATGTATGATTCGGAAGTGATGCAGACAGTAAATAGTACTATGGAAAATTATAAGCAAAATGGAGAGATAATCTTCAGAGACCGAAGTCAACTTTATCCGAACAGATAAGTTAGAAAGGGGAATTGAACAGAACAGTGATCTGGGTTTTCTTCACATAATACATCCATCGAAAACCAGATGCAAACGTGACAAGAGCGGCCGATCGTCAAGTTGACCTGAGAGAGCATTTTGCACGCTTTTAGTTATACAAATCACTTATATGTGTGGTCTTGTTCATACCCTATTCGAGAGTGTTTGTCGGCCTAGCACTGACGAAACGATATTAGAAAAGACGAGAATGTTGCGTAAACACATTGACAAAATAATGATTATCCTGTGAAATTTGTTGATAGATCCAGAAAACTGAAAACTAAAAAAGCCAGTTGTCGGAATTGGCGACTAGTTTGGAGGTAGCAATTGGTTTTCCATTCATATATGATGATGCAATTGTTGTGACTTACAACGGACTGATACGTTTATCATGCATACATATGGCCGGATCACTTGCTTAATTGATTGATAGATGCCGCCTGCTGACAAACAGGCACGGGCACACTCTAACCGGACTGACTCTATTACACTATCGATCAGCTCCAGGCAATCAGGTGTTAGTTTTGAACTGTCCACATTGATTGATTCTTTCATTAACTGAATGCTTGATTGACCGCACAGGGATACTGTGTGACGCCTGAGTAAGTTGTTGATCTACCTGCCTACGTGCCTACGTGGTTTCCACTCCTGATTGTTCACCGGCCCAAAAGACGGGCTAAATGTGTACCCCATACAATAAACATACTACCTAATTCACTGTTTGCTTAATTACCTACCCAACTGGGACATAAATTGTGGTAGTGCAGATAGTCACCGATCTATTTCATCAACTTTTCTAATCACCAGTTAGTCGAACCTGGAATTGTACGTAGGAAAAAAACCATATCTATTCCCCGACCCAGGTTGAGCGAGGCCCATACCGAATCCAATATCGATGTAGTGACACTCACGAATGTAGAACAGAAAGACAAATGGGCAACTAGGGTTTTAGAACACATTCAAAACTAACTTTACCCTAAAGTTCTGACAGTGGATCGTGCATACTATACATTGAGCGCCTCAAAATTAAAGCTCCTGTTGATGATGCAACATCTTGGTAATTGCAACGTTTCGTTTTCAATGTGATCTATACCAACGAAAACACTAGATCACGAATGTGATTGCAATCAAAAGTTGGGAACCCCCTCTTGTATACAAAAAAAGCCTTGTTGTCTAGGTGACTCTCCCGATTTCATAAATATGTTTAATCTGTAATCCACTATCGAACCCCATGTGAACAGTGTACTTGTCCGCAGTAAACATAGTCTGATACGCTGTGATATAATACTTTGACGGAGTCTCTCTTTTCAATTTTTTCTCGAAAATATCCTTTTCCCGTTTATTTGTGAAATACCCCTCCCCAAAATCTGTCATCCTGTGTGGATTTGGTTCAAAAACAAAAGCGTTTTGCCGATAGAACACAATATGTATTAAGCAATACAGATTTCGTGAAGAAAATACGGGTTCGTTCATTTTCCTGAATATTTGCTCAACAATACATGATGAAGCTATGGAGGAATATCTTTGAAATATAATTAATTACCTTTGCCTTCTATAGTGAAATAATCCCCTTTTAAACAAAGTCTCCAATACCTACAGGGTGAATGCTTGGATTGGCTCATTCAGTTTTTCACCGACACCAGGCACTGCTATTGATCTTGGCTGAGGGTCTCACTCCTAGGGAGATCGATAATTCCCCGGTAATTGAATCTATTTCCAATACTTACTTTCACAGATGAGCAGCAAACCTTCCCGCGTTTCAAGCACGTGTGTACGATAAGGGAACTAGTTTGCAATACTCATTATGCCATTTTGAATCAGCACTAAAAACGTATTGATTATTGATCTTAACAACTCAGAAGAGAAATCTTTTGCATGCTTCCTAATTAGGGAATCTTTGAAGATTGGATTGAATGTAAGACAGATGCAAGACAAAACTGAGCCCGGAACACCTGCTTGAAGGTTGGAGACAGTGACGTTGTGCGTACCATACCATGTGCATAGCTGATGCTTATAATTATGAACTTTAGGCAATACAACAAAGTGACACAGTGGCCGCGCTAGAGATCTAGCTTGCGCAAAAGTCACACAGATAACTGTTGCGGGAAATCAAAATGATTCCTGTCATTGGCAAAACAGCCACGCGACGCGTTCGAGTCATTACATGGGTGAATACCACATCTAATATAGCTGATGAATACATACTTTGATAGAAAAACACCTGACCATCCTCAGTGAATGTAAAGCGCCGTCCCATTCGTAGCAACACCCTTCTGTTAAGTTATACTTAGAAGAGTCAGCCCCAGATAATCATAGCTAGATTTACGGGTGAGTGCTGAGAACCGAGAGATTGCAATAAATGAGAGTGGTCCCGGTGGCTTGGTGGTTTAGTCACTGTCACTTGTGTGCTTTCAACTCTGTGAACCGAGATTCGAGCCCAATCACAGCCATCCAACCTCGATGGTGGGCAGCTTTACTGTCTATCGGTTCAATACCACACTTGACCATGCTAGGCTCTATGTAGTTCACCACTTCACATCCCATTACTGAACAGCAAGCGGGTCTTCGTGACTATAGGGTCTAGCCGGTATGTCATTCAAGTGTGTTATAAAAAACAGTGAAATTCAGCCTCGAACAGCACCGTCAATATACAAATGGGTGCGGGAAAGCTTTAATAAATCTATATAAAATTTCACTGCAGTAATCATTCAATAATCATTTCATTTTCAGGCGAACAGTCATAGTTCAAACATCCCTGCTACACTCTTTGGGATGCAAACTAGGAGTTTTGAATTTCACGTTGCCGCGGTCTGATTGGTGTCTGAGGTTTAAACATTTAGTGAACATGGAAAATGAAGTCCAAAAGCGGATTTCACCAAAATCAGTATTCTGCCCTGTTATCTTTCAACCTGATGTAAAACTAATCCAATGTATTCAACTTTACCAATTCCAAGCTGAAAATCGTATGACATGTTTTCACTCAGTGGATAATCTTGACAACCAGGCAGATCATTCTCAATTTATTGTCCATCATATAGGTGAACTCTGTCGTTGTTGTTGTTATATGCTACTATCAGGATCCGTTTTGAATAAGCACGATTCAATTCTGCTGCGAACGGTGAAAACAGATATTCTCAGGCGCTTAAACACACACACCGATTGTCAGGTGCAATCTGACACCTGGTTTTGGATTTTCACTGTCACTGGGGAACGGGTGTTCTTTTTCACCCAGGTGAACAAGTTGCCTTGCTGATCTGGTTTCAGCTACCCAAAATGCAACTCTTGTTGTGCACTCCATACTGCCATTTTAAATTTTGAGCACAAGATAAACAGTCTTTGCGAGAAATAATTTCTTATTCTGCATGTTGTTTTCTCTGAGCGATGGCGAGAACAGAAGTGAAAAGAACACAATTGTGAAGCCATTTCCACAGTACGCAATAAGCGAGGTGTGTGGTGTAAAAGGTGTACTGTATTTTTGTGTTCAAATGTCACCTCGGACTCACATGACAATGATTGACTACGCAGTTTAAGGTAAACAGACCAAAGTTTTGATCAATGTGGCCAGATGAATTTACAATATGCAAAAGAAGAGTGGTGTCAGGTTGATACAGCTCAACAGTTACGATCAAACCTGACAAAGGTAATCGGGGTGATCACTCTGATTTCCGATAGTGATCTGAGTCACGCGGTACACACCGGTTTCACAATGTGTAGTACGATGTTGTCATATTGAATGTCAGTTCAACGTATCCGATGAGATTCGGTCCATGAAGCTATGAATACGTGTCGGAAAATTGGATCTCCATCAATTTGTACAGATACCTGAACCCAGAAAAAATCAGGTAACTTGATGGTCACAGCAGATCAACTCAAGTTCATGTAAGCGAGTCCGGAAAACAGGAGCCACTAATGCTTTCTTTGGTTTAGATTACTTTGAGATTCGCAATTCCTGTTATTTTTATTTTCATTCATATTTGTGTTTGTGTAACTTGTGTAACACACATGGTCTTCTGTTGAAAGGAAACTTAGAAGCAAACACACATGGTTCAGTAGTGCACACAAACGACTAAAAATGGATCACTGATTCCTTCTTCTGGTGGGCTGGGTCAAGTATAACGAAACAGCTATATGCTACTCAACCAATTTACGGAAGAATCCACTAAGAAGTCAACAGTCGTAAACCGGTTGGGGCGGAGAACCGGGTTGGAAGTGGAAATGTTTAGCCTCAATCCACACGTGCTTTCTTAACTTTCATACAAACTATTTGAAGAGATCAATCAACTGTCAAAGAGCAAAATTCAAACACATTGTTCACATCGTGTATCCTCCTGACATCTTGCGAATTGAATTGTGCATGGATAGATTTCATTGATATCAAAAGGGGAAAGAAATATCACTTGTGAATTATGTGTCCAGACTAGAGCCTTGTCTCGATCTGTTTTTGGATAACAACCCAAATCTATTTGACGTGCATGGTCTTTCCCTAATTGGTACCTCTGAACATACGACACTGATCTACAGTACATCCAGTCGTTAATTCTACACTCGGTGTCATGATCATCAGCTTAAGCGCCGTCAATATCAGCCCGAGAACCTCACCAGAATAAGAGATATATTAGATCAGACAGATTCCTCTCTATTGTTCATAAAAACGGAACTCACAGAACCCATCAGGTCGCCCATGGATCCGCGTCACACCACAAGCGCCCTCGTGACGCCCAAGGCGATTCGATCGGTTGACTAAGGCGAACAATCAGATAGTTGTTGTTCGATCGATTAATCGGAGTTTCAAGAACGCGTTACCACGTCGTTCTCCTATGACCGATTTACAACTTACATTTAAGTATAGCGTCATGATCAATAATACACTTTGACTATTGTTTCTCCAGTCGTGACCTCTCTCCTGTATCAATGTTCAGGGCTAATCACGAGGCGCTCGTATTGATCGAACGCCTAGATTGAACATAACACATAACGTGACTGAATACTTGAAGTTCTGCTGTAATACCTACTGCCCATGGTGAACTTTATACGTACTGTGAGGCCGTCTCTCGTCCCAACACATGAACGATTACGTTGGAAGAAATAGTAATATTTCAAAGCTACAAAGCACGCTTAGGTGAGAGAACTCTCGATGACATCCAAGATGGAACTGAAGAAATTAAACACCGTCTACATGCATGCACTATTGGACAACAGGAATTGTTTCAGTTCTGTGGTCTCAACTTAAAGGAGAATCTGACAGCTGTCAATGTGAGCTATCTCAGTCACCAATTCATTGACGCTGCAACCGACGCCCATGCACAGCCATCGTCCATCCCCTAATGTTGTTAATTCCGAGCGAAAATGCAGTTGTCAAAACTCTCAGTAGTCCGCAGTCTTATAAAGAATATAGAGTCCTGATGAACGGCCACCTGTGGTGCTAAAAGAATGCTCAATGTCCGTCTCCTCTGTTTCGGTCGACTTGTTCAAACTGTGCTTTACTCAGCATTGCATTTCGAACTGCTACGGGGTAGCTTCTATCCCATTAGTACCGAGAAAACGGCACGCCCAAATTTTGTCCCAATGTTTGTGCGTCTGTTGGTTTGAACTATCTAGAAAAGATTTCATTACAGGTGTTGTTTAGGCTGGGTGCACCTGATCTCAATAAATTTGTCCATCGCAGCTCAAGGTTAACCCGCGATGCGATGGTATCCCTCATTCATTATGTTCTATCTTCATTGGACAGAAAATGTAAAGCTGTTCGACTGCGTTTGTTCCACTGTGGTGACACTTTTCAATTGTGTCGATAGGACAAAACTTATTCATACTCTGTCAGAGACAGTTATTCAGTAGCAGTATTGAAAGTATTGAAAATTGGTTCTCCTAGCTCGGGTGAACTGAATTATATTTCGCCAGTTCGTCGAGCTTGGCAATTTGTTTGCAAACGTTTCATCACACCAGCCGAGGTGACATCATCAGTGCTTGTGAAGTGGCAGTCTTTTGCTTGTGTCCGTTCGTTTATATGTGTCCTTCTCCACCGACCATTGTTGTCCCTTGTTCTCATTTTGTTCGACTGGGTTCGCCGTTAAACTGGTGCGTGGGGGCCAGGTTGGTAGGGGGCGGGGTGATTGTCCATCCGTCCTGATTGCGGTTTCGGTCCGTTCTCAGGTCACGCCGTGACCCTTTTTTGTTGCGTCATTTGATCCTTGAGTTGCATTGGCGCGTACACGTGATCCAGTTCCATGTGTCTGTTAATTGAGTTGAATGAGGAGTGCCAAGCTTCGAGAAATTCCTTGGCGTGTTTTGACCGTGCTTAATCGATAATTCTCACTGATTCGAATTCAAATTGATGTCCCTCTTGATCTTCGTGGAGGGAAATCAAAGATAGTGGGTCATGTCTCCTGACTGCCGCTTGGTGCTCACGGATCCTTGTGGA
>UZAN01043891.1:16714-29484 GCA_900618425.1 Echinostoma caproni
TACGTTTCATCTCGAGACCGAACCATCAAAAGTAAATTTGCTCACAATACGGGTCCAGGTCTTACATAATATGCAAGAACTTTTTATACATAGTGTTATCATTTAGATAAGGTGGATTTGCGGAATCAGATACTTTGGCAGCTAAGTTCAATCTGTCGAATGTTAATTCGCAGATAAATGCAAACATTTGATCGGCCTCTGTTTCGTCGAACAATAAAATGCAATTCTCGGACTGAGCATATTTGCTGGGTTTATGAGCCAGTGCTTAGTTGGTTTTACAATCTGTGTAAGTAAACGATCCAGGCAATACAAATTTATTTTAGAACAGTGCAGCTGACTGGAAGTTGCAGGAAATTAGCTTTTCGTCGGTGCTTTGATGTTACTCATTAGTAGTAGTAGCAGCACCACGCTTCTCATGGACCACATCTCCAATCACTACGTTCTCATTTTGGTACCATTTTGAAAATGCATGAACTGCAAATAACATAATTTTTCTCAATAAACCAATAGAATGGTCATTTTAAACAGATTGCAAATCTACTCCAAACTCCCTAGACACTGCATTACTCCATGACCGAACAATGACATGTTACAAGATGTCCACGTTTCGTTTATTCTCTCCAATCACTGATGTAAAACAAATAGGCATATATATGTATATATCAAATGGGGTTAGTAACACTTTGTTGTTCCTGGTTTACCAACGCGGACTTGTGAAAACTCTCTTTGATCGAGACATAAACATCTGCTCTCCAGATAGACTAAGAGAAAAAGAAATTCTGAAACACCCATCAGCAAGAAACAGTTATCAAAAAGTTTCATTGATATCCCTAGTGAACAACCTCAGAATGGCCATTAGGTAATTAACGAACATTTTACATAACACCATTTGGTATAGGCAAAAGGAAATAGAATAAATGAATATTCAAATGGAGATTTGAAAATACGTTTGTTCACTAAACTACGTTTCCTTCGGTGTGTCACTGATACATTTCTCACACAAGGAATCAGGTTCAGTAGTCGATGTTTGCCGATGAAAAATCAATCATCCTGCGTTAAAGAAGTCAGGTGTGTGATAATAAAATGCAGTCACAGGAGTTGTGCACACCAGTGGTGTTTGTTTGCAGATAGAAAGGGTACATAGTACGCCCCAGAGGTGAATTGTACACGAAGTCAATGATCCGGTTGTTCTCCTCACATATTTACTGCACCATTCAGTCTGTCAGGAGTCCANCGAAACTTGAAGTGAGTACTGAATCAATCGATCCTTTCACAGCTGACTTCCATAGTATATGACTGATTTTTCCTGATTAACTATTTACCGTTCTTGATTACCCACAGGGAAAGCCCCAATTGTGCTTCCATAGGTGGCCCACGGGGACCTGATCATGACAAGAACCGTTCGNAACCGTTCGCTTCAACCGCGATTTATTCTTCGCTCTATGAAATGAAGCAATTAATTGGCAGGGAAATGTCTAAAGAGCTCCGAGTCGACCGGTTTGTATATATGGTGAGTTGATGTGAATTGTACTAGGAATCGAAATTTATTGATCTCAGATGACGGTCTCAGATACATGCCACGATGTTTGATTACATTTTGACATCAACTGCTGTACGGATAAAAATATATCGCTGCAGCTTCTGTGATCACTGCTCGAACAAATTTCCAATCTCCCTACAATCTGGCTTGCATTGCACCAGTATTAATGGCTCTACTAAATTGAATAGCACGGTTATTTTAACTCATGACAGAGTTGCTAGAACCAGACACTGAACACTCATAGTGGTTTGTGGTTTACCAGTGTTATGTTCGTCGTGCCGAATCAATATAGCTCTTACAGCTGGAAAACTTTGGAAGAAATATAGATCAATTCCATCCAGCTTGTTAAAAATTACCAAAGTACATAACCGCCAAATCGATCAAGATACGAACACAAAAACGGACGGTTTCTAATCTGACTCGATTCTCACCAGTAACACCCGGACAGATCAATTTATATCAGTACAGTATGACACACCGGGTAATCTTCCCCATCGTTGGATGCCCAGAACTTGATTTTTACACATCATTGCGTGATGAGTCTCCGAACTCCTCAGTATGGTCGGCGGTGGATGTCTAGTGTTGCGGTTGGTCATCCTTCCCTTGCACCTCGTCAAAAGCTCTCGTACGATCAAGCGTCTCAAATAGCCTCTACTGAGGAAGCCCCACTCACGGTCTTCTCGTGGCGGAGGTGTTTTCCTTCTAAAATGAGAGGACGAAAAGCCGATATCCGGGGCTATAATCGGGTTGATGGCCAGTGGCAGTTCACCTAGAGAGTTGGCCAAAATCCCTGATCCTAAACCAACCAAGAGGAGGCGTACGAACCACGCCGATACCTTTCCGGTTGTGGCAATGATCACCGTCTCGATTGGGCATCGAGGTGTATTGGGCACCTTTGACGTTCGACCCCGTCCGAGGGGACTAGGATCCGAGGAACTGGACATAGGCTTCCAATGGATTACGGTTTTCACACCACCCCGCTGCCTTGCGAGTCAGGCTTTGGCTAGCCGAAGGATCCAGTTGTGGATTTCTCAAAAAAATTTACATGCCTTAGAGTGGGCAACCCGGCCGTGTTCGACCCACATGCAATTCTTGGATCGTTTTTCTTTTCATAAAGATTATTCTAACATGACTTGTTTGGCACATAATCTGGCCTTAGGTGGGTGTGAAGTATAATAATATATAATAATTGCTTGATGAGCAGTTGAAGATCTGATTACTATGGTAGCGAGGACTTATTGTTAAGCTATGTCAAATAAAAGCTTTCGCCTTGGGACTAGCTAAGAAAACCTACATAGGCGTGATACTGCATCAGGTTGAAGCGGAGCTGCTTACCATCGAATTAGGCGGTTACGGTGATAAAATTGGGACGTCTGACGTCTAGTTCCGGCACACTCCAGTGACAGGATTTCCCCTCAATGGTTGAATACTCTTTATGCATTCGTGGTGGACCAAAGCTGAAATCTCTGGATAAGAGGATTTAACATTTTCATGTAATGTCCAGTATAAAACATGAAAAGAAATGAGGAGCTCTAATTGGATGAGGAGCACTGGACTGCAATGGCACTAGCACGCAATGTCCCAAGTAACTGAGACACGAGGAAAAGGTCACAAGAGTGGTAGTTCGTTCATTGGAAGAAATGAGGGCGATTAAATAATATGTGCAAAAGAAGATCATTGGTTATCTAGGGTTCCACCAATCATATTGCAGTATTGCTTGGATAATTCTGCTTCCGTCTAAACTGCACTGTCTCGGATTGGCTGGCACGATCTGCCTATGGCGTGTAGTCAGGAGCAGTGATACGTACGCGCGTCATTGATGTCACCTTTGAAATTCGCTTGAAAGCAGATGTCCGAAAACTGTGACGCCCCGCTCAGGAGTAGGCGTCATCTCGTTGGCCTGGATCACCACAGATTCGTATATATATATATATATGGCATGAGCTAAATAACTGCTTGAATATCAATAAATCCTATCTACCGTTTTTCCCATGAAATATTATTGCTCAAATTTATGTGCACTGCCGAAGACGCCCACACTTTGCGTCAACTGTGACCGTCATTTACAATCAATCGATCAAAACACTTACATTTTCTTTACCGCGAAAAATCGCAATTAGTGGTTATAGATACAAGGCTCTCAGGTTACCTGGCTTGTACGGCACAAAAAAGATCAAACTGATGGACAGCAAGATAGACAGATAGATAGATAGATAGATAGATGATCGGATGATTTCATTTCATCTCAATTTACTTCCAAAGCGCTTGTCAACTGGCTACCCAGCGAAACATTAAAATCGCCGTGTGAACAGCCTTGTTGCTCCGGTTCATGGATCACAAGGTCTTCGCTGACTACGAAGAGCATGTCTATTGATAGCGCTCTTGATTACTGTCATCTCAAATCTGAACAGGTTCGACTATTTCATGATTCCCAACAGACACGCTATTAACAGTTATTGGTAGGATGATTTTCCCTAAATTTTTCCCAAGTTATTCACGACGGAAAAGAAGAAAATCAGATGAAAGCAAGGGGAAATTGGGCAAAGATTCGAACAAGTGAATCTGAACAAGGAATGTTGCGTTGAAATGCTGTTCAAACTACTATTGAATTATCTTTGAAACACATGGGATAAAAATGGAATGCAGAACCTCGGCGATAGTAAACCGGGTATGTCGTTGAGCCGGTTGAAAACACTCACACGAGAAATCGAATTATTGTGATTCAGTATCTTTTTCCGGACAGTTCATGAATGACAGCTACTGAGACTGACTACTATGAGTGGTGAATAAGGGCTGTTTTTATTTTGATATGTGATAGCTTTTAAAAATGTATGTTGAAAATCTGAGTGTGCATCAGAGAAACGAACCAGACTACACAGTGCACATATTGCCATGTTGGATGAAGTATTTTTAAGTAAGAATTCTGTTTAGTTCATCACTTCATGCAGGGGAGTGAATGTGAATGCCTCGTCATGCGTAGCGCAAAAACAAGTAAGCTTGCTTTGAACTCTTAACAAAGACACATTTCAGACCTCTTTAAAAAATTGTGATGCGTTTTTACTTCGGATCAATCAACCATCGACCATGCACCTTCGTGGACCGAATTTGGTTGCTGTATTTTGGCTTCCTGTGTGAATGAATGAGTTGGGAGAATAGTGGAATACTCAAAGTAGTGCTGAGGTTAAAATAGGGAATTCTGGTGGACTGGGGTTGCATGGATATTGAGCAGTTGCATGAGTGTCACTGTTTACTATACTCAGTATATTTATCCATCCGTAGCACTGATTTAGACGTTCCAATTCAGGAAGCGTAACCGAGTCTACGGATCAGGGTTGTCTCATTCTCCTGACAGCCATTGACTTTTTCTACCCACTACCTGTCTCGGTAAACATCGCGCGCCTTGACAATCTATTTGGTGACATGTGTAACAAATGCCCTAACCAGCGCAATTTATGGATGTCTAGTCCTCGGGTCAGAGAGCGATTGTGATTACTGAAAATTTACGCCTCACCTCAGCTTTGCCTGTCCGATTGCCCCACCAGACTCGTACAATTCGATTTACGTGCCGGTGTTCGAACACTGACAGTGTATTTACATCCTGTTCCCCTAGTGGCCAAGGTTTTGCATCGCAAAATAGCATTGTCCAAACAACTGTAGTATACATTTGACGCTTCACAGGCAGCCGGATGTCACGACGGTACCAGAGGTATCTCAAGTTGGAGGAGCCATTTTATTTAAAGCCGTTTTTATTTTTGACTACTTATAGAACAGCAGTGTATTGGATACCATTATGTCAGCATTACTTGTGCTGAATTCTAAAAATGACAACTGTAACATCTGAAATCAGAACTTTTGTTTTTTGGTTAAAATCGAGTGCATTATCCAAATGTTTGGGATAGATTATACAAGATGATCTATACCATTCCTCTTTTCAAATTATCACATATTTAAGTTAAATATTTCTATTTTCACGCACTGTTTATCCATTTATCAGGGGGTCACGCTCGTTTACGGACAATTGTTCTCTGGGCAAGGGAACCCGACTGAAATGCACGTTGTTACAGAGCTTATTTGTTGCATAACCCTATTTACACCAGTCAGCTTGATTGTGAATGTTCAAATAATTGTCCGGACCTTTTCAGAAGATATGAACAGGCTTGACAACTGGACACCATTGCCTCAGGTCGTGTAACCTTCGCACCGATTGATATTACGAGTGCGCGTTTGAGAACGAGATTCCAAGTGAGAGATTTCGTGAGCGTGCGATGTGCATTTGGAGCCGGGGGTGAGTGGGGGTGGGGTGGGTCAAAATGGAATGACCAAAACGGAACCAAGACTTCGGAACACTTTTGTTCAGTGCCAAATTTGTATCATCCATCCACTTCGATTCATTCCACCTGACCGATAACCACATACCGCGGGGCAAATCTACTGAACCACAAGTTGTTTCCACCAGTTTCCATGCTCATCAGCGAAACAATCGCCTCCCATGAGCCCGGGTTGGTGGGGGGGGGTGCTTGTGTGACTGTGTTACGTGAAAATAAGGTGGTCAGGACTTTCCATGATAGACAGTTCAATGTCTATCATCCACTGACGATCTTCATTATACGCAACTTGGCACTGCTGTAAATTGAACTGATGGAATAATCATGATACTTTGACCCTCGAAGTGATTTATACAGTATCTGTGTTAATTGCTTCATTGAAGTGAAATATTAGTGGTTTTACTCTTACGAAGTGACCAATCGAGATGCCCTTTGCTCAACTTCCCCGCAATTAATAATCGCATGCGCGTACGTGCATGGGTTCAGATCCGTTCTTGTTTCCCTGTAATCACGTCTACCATTCAATTTCTTTGCTGAGACTGTGTCCCCGTTTTTGATGATCACAGGAATTTATTCTCCTCGAGCCACTTCACACACACGCACACACAAATGTGTAACAGTAGTGCTGGTGTGAGATACTACTCATTTGTGAGTACTAGGTAACATAGTTGGTGATTACTTTCAACGATCAAAAATCAACAAGATCACTGAGGGCAATTTATTGGGTCCCAAAGAAGAACTATCGATTTCTACATTCAGTACCCGTCGCGTGGCCAGGAACTGCAATGGTATGTTTCCGATTAGACTTGTGTGTTACGTACGCCAAATTGTTAATGTTCCATTTGAAATCCTCAATAAACAATTTTCGTCGACCAGCACCGCCTTCTGTGCAATTCTCGAAAGACTCATTTGCTTTTCTAACCAGTCGCCCTTGTCTCGATATCCGCGTTAATCACACTATTTAGAATGATTTAAAAATCGCGTAGAATTCATTACTCGAATCGAAGTTGAACAATACTTTTGTTCTTGTCCAATAGCGATACTTAGAACCGTAATTTTGTGTTAAAAATTAATTTCAAGATCAATTGTTCGGTTGTCGGATATTCGCGATATAAATGGATTGAGTTCCGGGAAGTCTAATGAATGCAACTATTCCCGGTTGCGTTATTCACCAGCCGCACAAAGTCTAAAGAAATGATGCAGGTGTAACAACGTCCAGATCTATCTTTTGAACACAAGAAAAACGTGAGTCCTTTTCCTTGCTTATCGGCAACTTATTGTCTCCATTTCGCCTGGTAGCCGAGTTTGGTAATTCGTTTCATCAGCATCAGCCGAGGTGACATCAGCACAGCTTGTGACGGCTCACGATAAAACGTTTGCAAACAAATTTCCAGGCTCGGCCAACAGGAGAAACGGAATTCAGTTCAGTCGAGCTACGAGAATCGATTTTTGAATTATTATCATCATAATGCAACTATGCTTTCGAAGTGTATGTGACATTTATTATCCAGTTATCCGGTTATTTCGTTTTTATATAAATATGACTTTACCACTTGACAATCAAATTACTGGAATGTATTTTACTCGGTAACATGTTTTATATGTAATAGAATGAGCCTATTTGGCAGTCTGGAGGAATGCAGCAACAACAAAGAGTAGTTGGGCTACCTTATGTACATACAAGTGCGAAAATGTCTTACCTGATTCCTACCTGTTAGGTCCTAAGTTGAGTCTATAGATTGGCACCACTAACGAGGTTAGACGAGGTTGAAACCGCTGTACGATTCCTCCTAGCTTTTCAGTTCACGTTCCGTTTAATCAATATGTAATAAAATTGATGATTAAAAGCGAATTGAAGAAAACCCGTCATGGAGGGATGTATTATGCAATATCGTGCTCACTACTATCAGATGGTAAGTAAACTGGGGAAAATTACGGATGAACGGATGAAGAATACATGATAGCGATGCATTGAGACAAGTGAGCAGTAAACCCTCGTTCTGTCCGTGCTGGGAATCTGGTTGAGAGACGAAACCCTCACCGGCACCCCGTCCACCTACCCGCACAATCAGGTAAATTAGACGGGTGAACAGCGAATTTTGAGCGAAGGTAAAAGGGAGTAACAAGCAAACGAATGTTCTACTCCGAATTGTACCCAAGCAGGATCTCGGTGGAAGGTAGACGGGTTTTCAGGACCAAGGAAATGTACATAACAAAACCGATGAGAGTTGATTTCAGCGATGACTACGGCTGAGTTGGTGGAGTTAGCTCCGATTATGGGAAAAAGCGAATCTCTGAGTGCTCTAATACTTAATTAGATTGTAAGAAAATGCATTAGAGATAGAAGTGCCCATGCAAAGTGTAAATTGATCGGTAAACGTTTGAATTCAATATAAACACTCCAGAAACAATGCATTGAAAACGAGTTCATGTAGGCAATATATATATTTTTCTTTTTACTTCTTTTTATTGAATTTATGATACACTTGTTAGAAAGGGGGGAGATGCCAAGCAAAGGGCTGTCATGCTACACGGAACGGAGAAGTCAGGCAGTGGTGGTGGGACTTGAGTACATGTCCTCCAAGACAAGAATTTGATGATGTTACCACTCAGTCACCGATCTACGTGAAAATTAAAACGTGAATAGAGCAACAATCTAAGGTACAGTATGGAGGTTTATTGAGAGTTGATACTTTGCTCAAATGAAAGACGTCTTAATTGATTTGCAGCTGCTTCATCCTTGATAGAATTTGTGAAAAAATTCAAACAGGTTCGTGTGGTACATCCATTCACCTTGAGTCCCGGGAAAAGCGATTCAGGATAAGAAAACGGAAAGGAATATTCAAAGAAAGTTGATTTGAAAGGCCTAATAGAGATGAAGGACGGGACACAAATTTATCGATTTGTCTGTAAGGAGTGTCAATAATACCGTAATGGAAACGATTTGAGCATTGTTTGGGGGGGGGGCAGACCATTTGTTTCCAATAGGTTGGTGCTTTTCACAGTCTCAAGAGCCTTAAATGTTTCCCGCTTGAAGGCTAACAGTGGTAGAAGATACTGCGAGGTACGGTGGCAGAGGGACTACCAAGAGAGGGATCAGACATATTTTCGGAGTTGTTATTAGCAATACATCGTAAATGTATATATGGTCAATAGTATACAAATTATTATAATAGCTCTAATAGTATTGAGATTAGACTACTTAATAAACGAATTGTGATCATGGAAGTATCTTGATAAATTTTCGGGATTACCAACTCTAAGAATAACTACACGAAATGTAAACAAACTTGCTTTGGCAATATATACGCATAAAACGTGATTTGTTTGTTGATTACTTTCACCGGATGGAATGTACATCGTCTGGGAGTTCAACAGAAAATTGGTTAGCTAGGAAACTTAGTCATCTTGCATTGTTCAAGAAGTAGTGAAGAAAACACATTTGTACATCTTCTCTATGGTCTGTTTTTCTTGTGTTCGAGGCAGATTGGAGCCTGTGCTTCTGACTACAAATTACGTGACATGGAACGAGAAATGCACAATTATCTCCTATGCAGAAAAACAGATCCAGGCCGGAAAGAAAACCATGTTTATGCATCAACCTAAAGCCACGTATAGATATGCAGCCAAATACATACCATTCGATCTAGAATGCGTACATCCGTAGCCCAGTAATCCCGATGTACATGATATCAACATTCAGATTTCTTACATACATTTCACAAAAGAGTGTAAAATTTCGATCAGTAGTGCGGATAAGGGTGCAACGCAACATTCGGATCCCCAACAGCAAACAAGCTGAGACGAAAAACCACCGGCAAGCCCTGCTGCCGGACCACAATAGAATTGATCCTCATTTTCACAACAAATTTCATCCTAACCGGTCCAATTTGCTCCCTCGATCAAGGCATTTGCTTTTGAGAGGGACATACAACAACTGATTAGAACAAGAAAATAAATTGTGAGTGCTACTCGTCTATCTTCCGATTGGTTTATGTAAAATTACCGGTATCTATCAGTTTTAATAATAATGAACTAAGAAACATTCCTTAGCAATTCATTTTTTTCTTATACGAATTCAACATTAATTGTCCCTTTCGTTGTTGTTGTTTCCCTATGAGAGGGCCAGCATCTTCTCCGTGCTTTTTATCTCTGGCATAACCTTCCAGTGCGAATGTTCACGGATTAATTCTGATGCCTGTCCGGAACCTCTTCGCACACAACCGCCTCCTATTGTCACTTTGTGAGACTAATGTTGCGGTTTCTTCTTACCACATGAAACCGCTTGCTTCCAACTGGTGTCTTTTTCCACAAACATACATTTTGGTCTTTTCTCTCTCTTTCTCACCACACCGAATTAGGATACTATCCTCTTCTCAGAAACTCCATTCGTGTGCAACTTGATAACATTTGTCTCATTTGCATGGAACCAGACGCATATTCCTCGTTGATGACCTCGACAGGATTTCTCGGCTCAGGAAGTTCAACTGCCACGACAGGGAAGTTTAAGTGAATATTCACTGTAGATCCAGTTGAAAAATTCAAGCAATAATATGTCTTACAGCCAAGAGCTGTGCTCAAAGATGAGCATTTCATAAATGTGGTCTGAATGCACGAGTCAGTAAAGATTTTTCNNNGATTTTTCGAAATTCACTTTGAATCAAAAGACGCGTATCGGTGTCACTGGTGTGTAGCACAGTGGAGTAATATCGTGTGGAGCGACGCAGCTAAGTTTGAGTTACACATAATGGATGGAAGGACCAGAGCGAGGAGGTCGAAGGGAAAAATTACACCAAAGTGGCTAAGTGTGTTGACATGTAAGGTGGGGGGGGGGCTGCACTGAGTGCGGAGTTGTTTAGTATAATGAAAAGAGTGAATTAGTCTTCATCAACGAAGGTTTACTTGTTTCAAAATGCCTATAATACCGAATGATTAAATGTGAAGCCTCTCCTAAAAAAGAGATCAACTTTTGTTCACTAGGATGACGGCTCTGTAGCTTTGCCTTACTGTTTCGTACGATACCGCTCCATTGCTTTGAGGTACCAATGCATCGCTCATTCATGGTGTACCTGTTGATGGCGGTCGCTCGCGAACGTTTTCCGGTCATCGTGGATTCAAACCACATTTATTTATTATTAATTTGCTGTGCCTTCTGAACCAGGAAAGGTAGCGGCCCGTTTTTAAGACGATGAATGCTAAAAGCAACGCATTCACAAGCATAGAAGTGTCCTTTTTTAGCTTTTCCCTTGTCACAGAAGGTTGACCACTATCAGATAGAGACAGAGTGTAACATGTTTTGGTTTCCAGTATCGCTCTATCAACCAGGAAACGGTGGATATGGGTTACCCTAATATTTTCTATCTGTAAACGGTTCAAATCCCGGCTTTCCTCATATCCATAACCGGAAGATTAAACTGACTGAGCTTTCACGTTCATTCCGTACCGGGGACGGGCGTGGATACCGATTCCTGTATTTTTTCCATATGTGGATGAAGGTCAGTGGACATGACAGGTGTACTGCACGAATGTGAATAAAGGTTAACTGGATACCGTTCAGTACATCTCGTTCTGATTGGAGAAACGTTAGCGCAGCTCCAGGTTGTTAGATAGGCTTGCGTGTGGATTGTTTTGGTGGATTGGNATTGGAGTTCTTGTTTTATTTTACCAGCAGTGGTCGGAATCCGTGAATATTCACCGGACAAACAAAAGAGTACCGGATACGTGTACCTGACGAGCGGCAAGGACCGCGAAACCGGTCGTGTGCTTCTGGGAAATTTTGTCGTCATTCATATACCACTCATTATAAATCAGTGGATCGCCTGTACCGTCCCCACAAGCTTATGCAACTGAATCAGTTGATACTTGCTATAAAAAAGGCCCTACGAGCTGTCATTAGCACAGAACCCGATGGGTATTTTTGCAGGTGAGTAGATATACAACCCGATTACCCTTATTTCAGTGGTAAACCGGATCGAGATCCGGACAGTGTGTCCGCTCGGAAGGAGTGATTACTGTTCGACAATACGAAAGATCAGTGTGTTATTACAGAGACGGATTCAAGTCGAAAAGTAATCTTTGTATTGAAAATCAATTCCACGCACAGAAACAGAACTGACATTCTATTTGCCAATTCAATTTCCACAGGTCCATAGTGCAAGCATAATGAAACAATCGTTTCAAACTGTGATGTTTCATATCTAACGCGTTACCATCAGTGTTGAACCCAATGTGTGACCTTTACTACAGCAATGTACGGGTAGAACAATGGATGAGCTAATAAGTACTTTCCGCACAAGTAGCTGTACAAATATTGCTTCCATATGAAATTTAATTGCCACGGCAACTTTCATCCACATCATTCACTCATGTCATCCCTTCCCTAAATTCTCTAATGATTTAACTATTTTCCGCTCATGAAAAAATTATCCCTCTAGGAATGAAAGGTCGTACGACGTGTGTTGTGTTGTGTGTGAGCTGTCTGCCTATTTAACCTTGGGGAATTATTATATCCTAGCCCATTGTTGACACATTTACGAACTGTCCAAACAGATTAACAAAAGTTAGCTGCACACAAAGACACGATTGAATGTTTCTCCCCACTCTTGTGTATGCACACACAAGCGCACGTGCATATACGCACGCACACACACACACACACACACACGCACACAAAGCCGACGACCATTGAACAATCAAACTGATCACATTTAGTATTGTCCGGACTATTTGTTTGCTTTTAATCGACACTATGAGGATTATTTGTTTGCTGTAATGAAGATATTGGCACATTTTAAGGCGAAGAATATCCGATGTTTGCCTTCCCCTCCCCGTTCGTTCATCACACAGAGGATTGTGGTCCAAATTGAGATCGTTCCATTTTGTAAATTAACTGTTTTTGGAAATAG
>UZAN01043892.1:2704-14000 GCA_900618425.1 Echinostoma caproni
CTCAGGGAATTGCGAAACTGTGTAACAGACTTCCCATCTTCGTGCCCTGAACAAGTTTAATCTTAATCTTTTCAAATGCAGGATTAACAAATTGATTCTCGTTTGAATGTCCCCCCCCACTTATCTTCTTACTTACTGCTTTTACTGTGGTCGGAAGCTCTAGGCCCCCAAGTTGGGATCCCAAGGTCATCCGACAACTGTGAATTAAGACACTAGCCAACGTAGCTGATAACCAGCGTCAATTTCGCACCGGTTGCGCGACTCTTATTTGTTGATTAATATTTGAACCGTTTTCACACTTCTTTCTTCGTATGTTGGGGCACATTGGCCAATTCAAATCTGGCCTTCAGGAAGCTTTGGGTTCTCATTTTAATGATCATTCTTGGCTTTGTATTCCATTCTAGAAATATTTTAAAATGGAGGAAGAAGATTCTTCAGGCACTTCAAGGTGACACCACGCCGTAAGTTCGTTTTTTCATACTTTTGTTCCTCTTTTGCTACTGTTGTTACTTCCGCTCATTTCGGACGATCGGTAACCTTGTTTATGTGTTTTACTTCTGTGATAGTTAAATTATAAGCTTGGTGACTGAGGAAATTCGAATGCATACATATATCGGAGAGAGAGAGTCACAAGTGCACGACATGGTTGGATTGATGCAAGCTCCATTCTGAGTGACTTCCAAAATTACTTGCGCTTTCTAAAGCCCCAGGTCTTGCGCCGTAGGGCTGGTTATTCATCGCTCCGGCTTCGCGAATTGGTCCCGTAGTGATCGCCATATTATATCGTCATCTGCAGATCTTCCAAATAATCATTATTGGAGGCTCAATTCGCCATCTCGGTTTTACCCGTCGATATACGAACAGTAGTTAAACAATATAGAGGTCATCACTTCAGATTGTTCTTTAGATAGTTTTGGTTCACAAACATGTTCACATTGTTTTTCCTTTTGATGCATGGACATCGATAATGACCGTGGTGAGTTACCTTCAGGACAGACAAATGAACCAAGTTAACAGTGACTAAGTTGCATTATTGATTTTCACATGGAGGTGATGGAGAAGGCAACTCGACTGTGACGTTATTTTCGTGAGCTAAAAGACCGAGGAGCATTTTATGGCTTATCCACTCTGTTGGGGTTGATCAGCAGTGCGAATCCGTTGACCTAACTGCGGATCGAATTCAGAACCTCGCGCCATTCAATCAATCTCCGGGCATTTGGTGTATTGTATTTCACACGCGTTTGTATCCAAACTGTGCCAAACAAGTCGCAGTACAATTATCCTCGTATCCTTCATCTACTCATTCGTGTATTCGAACCCCGGATGTATGTTTCCTTCGCGAATTTCGAATCAGCGTCACAAGGCGTACATTTTGCGAACATGCTATTACTAATTCAAGGCAATGATTGGGAACAATGTTTCGCGGGAAATACTATCAACCGCGACGAATGAGGCTGAATGCCATTTCTGTAATGTAATAAAACGTATCGGTTAGTGGCAAAGCATTGTTTGAAATCCTCCGTTTGATTGGTCAATGAATTTATTAATGATAACCGTGATGTCATTGCATCAGCAAGCGAAATTCAAGTTTGATGATTATCATCGTCGAAACTTTTATCCTCGCTCGGTAACTCAATCAAAAATTACTTTCGTTTGTCAATGGAGAAATCAGTTCATTCCGACTGGACGGGATTTTGATAGACCCTGTCCAATGGGTGATATATGACGGCTGAAGCACCAATCACTTTGTGGGGTTCTGAGTAGAAATGCGATTGGTTGGATTCACTTGAAGTTACGTCGGACTCACCTGAACTTACAACGGTTTCACTTGATGTTGGAAAAGTGTAGAATAGCGTTCAGTTGCAGGTTCTGTAGTGATTTATTCCCACTGCATGACTGACTATCAAGAATTTATTATAATTTAACTGAGTTTGTGTCAATCGACTTTGTCACTGATCCTTACAATTTTCTGTATCGAGCATTTACGACGAGATTTGCACTAAAACTATCTATACAAATACTCTGTATACTCTTTTCTTGCTTGTTCCCCCTTCCTGCATTATCTGTGTTTGGGATAAATATGCGGACGGCAGAACGGAACCCCCATCACAGTCGGTCACAGATCTCGAAGGTAAGGACGCCACCCCCGAGGATGCTTCGGATCTCGAAGTTGAAGAAGAGGTTCAACGGCTTATACACGAAGAGGAAAAGGAGAAAAAGAAGTAATTGTTTTAACCGTCCTTATTTCGTGAAGTAACCAGAGTTAAAATTCTAATACACGCATATTTCTTTGTTTTTGAACTGAGTTTCCATCATCCAGTTCATCATCACCTGACAGGATAAACGTTGTAAGATTCAGCCATATTATATGCGTTTCTCAATTTCTGTTATGAATTGTATTGATCTATATATCATGGAATCCACAGAGGGGAAGATGGTCGGGTTGAATTTCGGGTAATAAAAGAAGTTGTATGTGGATAGAGGTAGTGTTAGNAGTGTTAGCATTATGGCGTAAGTTGATGCGGGCTGACATTACACTTCTATTGTTTTCGTACACCCATAATTGCTCATAAAATGCCATCATTTTTTCTTTTTTCTTGCGTGCTTCAATTTGATTTGATGATTTGTTGACGTGACATGTTTCCCAGTTGAGGATACCGGTACACCGTGGAATTACATTGCGTCATCGGGTTTCTTAACTGTTTGGACATGTTTGAAGATTTTTTATGACCCATTCCTCAGTTCACTTTCTCAGCTTTTTCTGCAATACTGTTTTCTGAATGTAGTTCTTTGATTTGCCGGTTCACCGAGTAATGTGAATATAATAATATCATATTAAATTATACTACTTACTTTCAGTTAGCACTATAAGTATAAATGCGATGGTCATTGACCAACTATAGAGTAAAGTTCACAAATTACCTTCTTCGCTTTATCACCATCAGTCTCGTGGTAACGACTGGTTCTAATATCCGTTTACCACCTCCCAAAGGCAGAAATTTACTCAGCAAACAAAACGCGAATATAGAACAGATCTTGACCTTTGTTCGGGCCTAGGGCTAAATGTGTTCACTCATGCTCACCCACATTATCATTGGCAACGGTTGGCTTTTGGTACGATCAGTATTGTAAAAACGAATGTGCGTTCGACGTCCACGGGAACATGTTATTATCCCAAAATTCTATTTATTCTCATGTGATTTTCGATTGCTTTTTTCGACGCTACTCTATGAGAAACCCGGTTGCTACCACATTACACCCAAATCGCCACAAAATGCGTACACACTTTCGCTATACCAACACCAGTTTGGTATGTACTAACACCCATTTTGTCTGACACCAAAAATAAAAAAAGCGCATGTGGCATCAGATGAGGTTTTTGTGTATCTGGCTGTTTATTTACCCCGTATGTCATAAAATTTCTGTGCTCCGAATTATCAACCGGCTTCTAACTGTTGGAATGTCACTACTGCTGTTGTGATTAGTGCGTCTGGATTGCGCAAAAGAGAGTAATTGGCTGTTTCTCAAAAATGAACAATAACTCCTGGAGCAACTTCCTTTGCTCAAAATGGTAACGACAAAAAATGCGAAAAGAGGCCCGGAGAAGATGAACTGGGCTGCCACAAAGGAACCCTTGGTCTCGGGATTCGACAGCCAGGTGGCTCTGCGGAGATTCGGAACGACGCAGCTCGAAGTTGGCGCGAAACTTCNNAACTTCTGTCGCGTGCCTTGGCCCTGCGTGCCTCTTTGGATCGGGCGCTCCCGACGTTTGGGAATGCCGCGTTTAGAATTACCGCTGGATCGTTTCATGGGGAGCCTGCCGGAAAACGTTCAGGAGACGGCGCAGATAATTAATACTGAGAGGGTCATGGATGTATTCTAACTGGGAGTTGTCTTGTGAGAGTTCACCTTGAAGGAAGTCACATCTGTCCAATCAACCAAAGGCCCTAGACACTGGCTTACAGAAATTATGGCAGCTCGAAAAACCAAGGGAGGAAATGGCGGCCTTTCGAACAGTTTACAGCCAGAGAGCCGTCAAGAAAAGGAGAATTTTGAGCACGAAGGGCCGGATTACTGGCCGAAAAACTGTCACGATACACAGCTCAACCGGTCCGTGTGAGAACCCTTGATCTCGTTCAAATCGCCCGCGAACACGGCTCTTCGGAGAGGACGATCGTCATTCATTCCAGACCTATATGGAGACGGGGGTTCAGAGATTGTCATGATTTTTTGATACATGTGCTACAGTGTCTTTAGCGGGACTCCAGTCAACTGAGTCAGTAGAAGCCTCGAATACGGCTGTGAAGACAGTTGGCGAAGACGAGACGCAAGTTGACAGTGCGGCAAATTGCTAACACGACTGACAGGCAAAATTTTGCTCAAGTGCATAATACAATGAGTAAGTTAACAATGCCAATGAAACGGAAAACCAGTGCACCTCTGAAAGCGAAAGCATAGTACAAGCAACATGTTGTACGCTGTGTCGGCCACCTTGGATCAAAGAAGTTGCTCCCTAGATGACGGAGTTCATGCAGAATACGGATAAAAGAAGAATCCAATGAACGTGTTTCAAGAGAGAATGGACAACATATGTGTCTATCAAAGTAAATCCGATAGATGGCATGAGGACAAAAGCCGTACACCACGGAGTCCTTGCAAATCAAACTCTTGATCAGATATTCAAAAAGCATGCAATAAGACAATTGACATTCTCAACCGGAGACATATGCGCCCAACTTTTTCGAAAAAAGGACGTCATTGCTCAATGTATGTAAAGTTATTATTGCCGGGAAGGGTGTTGTAAGTAGTATGTTTGGATTGCTCAAAAGAACGTGACTAACTGTTTATCTCTACGGTCAAAAATGAACAAGACATCCTAGAGTGAATTACTGTGTTCGAAATGGTAACTACAAGGAATACGCATCTACCGTCGGATCGTTCCATTATTTATCCTGTGCTTGTGGGAATTCCGCAGACTTGAGACCATTGAGTTAACTGTATTCAATTTATCGCCTATTTAGGTGCTAAAGCATTCGTATAAAGACAAGTATGAAGGCATAAATAATGAAACTGTCATGAATTCCGATAACCGGCGTTCCAAAAATTCCCTATTTCACACTTTTCCAACATTGGGGCGACTACGGATTTCGGGCTGTTATTTCATCACGACTCTTCATAACCCACGAATCTCATCAGTGGTGAAATGGTGGACAAACAGAACAATATGATTCTTCGTTTTCATCATCGAACGAGGTCAAATTCTCAATGGTTGTCATGATGTCAAACAATTTCCTCAGTAAAACTAAAAGCTCTTCACTGGGAGCTATCAGAGTCTATTTCATTCACGCTATCAAATTGAATTTGTATTGATAACCAGGAAAATCTTTTTTCCGAATCCATTGGTCTAATTATACCAGCAGTCGGTTAACGGTGATCGTTATTTTGCGACGCATCTCAAACGAAGGTTACTTCTAATTTTTCGTCTGAAGCCGCCGGTGTGATAGGCGGATTAAACCTTCAAGGAACCAATAGTCTTTTTTTAGAAATGTTATCGCATATCTAATTGCGTGATTATCGAGGGGTTGATATGCGACATGTTATCTTCATTTCTGGAGGTGCTCCCGTACTTGATTTCAACTGCCTGCCCACTGGGCGCGTTTCCAGATTACAGATAAAAGTAACTACTGTAGTGGGTAGGTGATTGCCCACGATCCTGGATTATGCCTCAGGACGTGACGTGACAAGCAACAAAAGTAACAGAATCCAAATGTGTCCATTGAAAGTGTCAACTTTGATGGATAAGAACACTGCCTCATGTCGATTAACCCGTTTTAGGCCGCTTGTCTTTCCACGCTAATCAAAACACTTTCCCCGGAAACATACCATTCAAGGGCCTTCCCCGCAGATTTCTTGTTCATTCGACTTCCTTTTATTGAACATATAAAGATACAATTTCCACGATGAAAGTCGGGCGGTGACGGCGGGATTAGAACTCATCCCTAGGGTAATAATTTGGTGACGTTACCACCGATGTGGACGATACTGTATGATACCATTACGTGGGATGGTAACCAAATCTCTTCCATCCTTTGATTGCTTAATCACCGAATGGCTGATTATCCCGAATTCAAGCACTACTTTCCCTCTCACTACTGTTTGTTTTCCATGCAGTTTTCTGTTCTTTCGTAAAAATTATGAAAAGTTCTATCAGTGGTTTTCAATGTTTCCCCGGGTCCTATATCTCGCAACCTCAGACGTTTGAAGCGTGTGCGTAAAGCGAAAATCAAGTTGGCCGAGCGTTTGGTGCTGAAAATGGATCATGCTGGAGATCGAATTGAAGAGCGCGATGATGAACTATTCTCTTTGTCCACATTACACGATTTGATCGGGTTAGAGGAAGCCAATCGTCTCACGGGTGATACAAGTTTGACCGGCGTAGATGAGCTGGTTCGTCGTGAGAAAGCTGCATCACTTCGCGCATTGCGTGAGAAACGGGAAGAAGAGCGCCGATCCGCTATCGAGGGTGCTAAACGCGTGCACTTTGAACGTCGCGGTCAAGAGGCCGAACGTGAATTTGAAGAAGACCAAATTATGGGTATGTTCTCGCGTACTTTTCGATCGGCAGTGGCTCATGATTGCCGCTTCCTCTTTAGTGCTTTGTTGTTTCGTTTTTGTTGCTTTTTTTCATTGTCTGCGTTATTGTACCGGTTATTTGTAATATTAAAGTCGTTCTTTTTCGTTTTTATCCTATGGACCACCCCCTATGCTCTTTTTTCCAACCTGCAGCCAGGTTTCGCAGGTAAAACGCTGTGGTACTGGTGGTAAAAGAACACCATGCTTCGCTCATCATGGTCGAGTGGTCGGGACGTAGGTACTTGTTGATTATAGTTCTTTTCCTGTCCCAGGAAATCAGGTTTCGATCTCGACCACATCCTGATTTTGCCGTCAGCGAGCTACACTTCAGAGAGATCAATTACTAATAAGCGTTGTCCATCTGTCTGTTCATTTTCTTCAAATGTTCAATCTCATTTTTTCACTGGGCTGTTTTGTCATGCCACCGGCTTCGTAAACGTTTCCATTGGTTGCCTCTTCTTTGCAGGTCAGCGCGACGATATTTACTTGAGTTCGGATGCCAGCAGTGATTCGGATGAGGATGACAGTGCAGATGAAGTCCTCCCGTCTGTGATCAAACGTGCGAAAAACAAGAATCTCACTGATGATGACTGGCCGTCTGATAATGAGGAAGAGGATGAAGATGACAGTGATTCCGCTGAACCGTTGTCTAAGCGTAAGCGATCAGAATCGGATCACACCAAAACAAATATCAAAGGTCAATTGCAAACCCCCATCCCCCGGGTGGACGCATTCACATTGAGCAAATTGAAACGCAACCCACTTTTAGTCGATCTGGATGATGCAGCGGAAGAGACGAAAGAGAAAAGAAAAATTCGATCTTGGTTACAGTCCGACGAAATTCAAGTGAGTAGTGTTTCATTTCAAGTTGCTGTTTTATTCTCCCCCAAACTAATTGAGCTCTTTGCATGTCACACCAATTTTCCAACTGTGCGGATAGGGGTACAGCCGCCAACTTGCGTCTAGCCCTGAATAAGGTGTGTTTACTCTCACCTCATAAGCGGTTGCAGACGAACAGTGACAGTACTCGAACGGTATGACGGGTTTTCTTCTTGTCAAAGGTTCTCCGCACAAAATAAGTGGCGAATGTGACCCGTCACTAATTATGGCCAATACCCATTACCGTCCCCATCTACCCGACAAGGTTATTCAGAAGAGGCGAATAAACCAACAAACCGGCCACCGGATCTTCTGGAAAAATGCTGCTGCCTTGTAGTTTGCGCTTGGTTGTGCAAAGACTACAGTGCACCTTCGAACAAGGCCTACCCTGGCTTTGTGACGGAGTTTTACGAAGTTTTACTACCACCAGCGTTTTCAGTGGTGACTCAGATGGAAATCCTACCTTTATTCCCCAGCATTCTGCCCCCAACCAGCGTCTACGTTTCACTGGGGACGCTCCAGGTGACATTCAGTTCTGCTTAATTCGAGGGTATCCATCAGCAAACTTGTTTGTCACTCGCCAAAGCTCGTTGTCAAGTTAGTTTACCTGCAGTTGAATTGCAGATTCTGAAGCCTCGTCAACCATTGAATCTGGGAGGCTTCAACGTGCTGGCTCTGTTGTAGGTGCGTCAACAAACTTATCTGGTGCGTACAGTAGTCTCTTGAGGATTGATATTTGCTGCGCAGCAGAGACGAGAATGCAGAATCGTAATACCCTGCGATTTAATTATCCCCCAGGTACTTCTTCCGAACATCACATGACGACGAAGCTCGCTCAGCTGATCCGCATGAAGCAAGCGTTGCGCTTCATTATAGGGTCGAGCTCTTTGTTATCAATCACATCCCCATCAACAATCGTTTATATGCGATGTGACTCCAACGGTCTGTCAGCGTTTGGAACCGAAGTACCACCAAAAGATGTTTGTTGATCATATCAGTGTATGCACCGATCAACAGCATTTCTGACGCACAAAAAGTGGAGTTCTATGACAAACAAGATTCTTTCGATTTAGCCGAAGCTCCGATATAGTTGTACTTGCAGGTGATCTTGCGGACAGGTTAGAGAACTGAGCGCATTGTAAGCTTACCTAAGCAACCGTGCTCTGCCCTACGAGTGTACGGGTAACGGCGATCGACTGCTTCAGTTTTGCGCAGCCCATCATCTGTCCTTATCCGGTACCAACTTCCGAGACAGTTCTCAACGAACGCAATGTGGCGCTATAATTCAACTGGTACACCAACTCAAATCGACTACATAACAGTAAGCTACCATTGGTGTTGCTCAGTACAAAAATGCAGGTCCTATTGGACCACCTGCGTTGAGTCTGACCGTGCATTAGTTTTGATGCAGCTCACTCTCCAACTTACTGGCTTTCGACGAAACCAGCAAAGTCGGTTAACTGATCAGCACCCGTATGTTCCAACAGTTCGTGCACACGGAATCAGAGCTAATGCGTGAACTTAGTGTGCTTCGGCATGATGATGTAGATAAACAATGGGATCAGATTAGGCATTCCTCAGCGAATGTTGCTTGTAGATGTGAACCGGTAGCCCCACAGAGGCACTGAATATCTGATGAGTCAGTAGCACTGATCGAGAAAAGTCCCAAGGAAGACCGTGAGAACTGATGGGCAAAAATAGCTAGTGAAATGGAAGTAGCAACCACATCAGGCAATAGTCAAAGACTGTTCCTGCTGATATGCTTCACGAGAGTTAGGTGAACCCCAATAAGGGAAACAATCTATGACAACGGATAAGCTGTTGGTAGTTAGGACTAACAGCTTGACCGGAGGGCGAAGTACTTCAACGAACAGTTCAGCTGGCCAGGCGCTTACCGGACTATCTCGTCTGTTGTAGTTGAGGCTCCGTGGGCAGTTTCTTGTGAACCTCCGGCTGAAGCAGAAGTTCGACCCTGTGTCAGAGCCCTGAAAAAAAGGAAAAACTGTAAAACCTGGCAGGCTTCCTCCCACTCTTTTCGCAATGGACTGGTGATGACATCGTAGACTCCATGACAGATGGACTACGTAACATTTGGTCACAAGAGTGTATCTCATTATCTTGGAGCGAATCACTGATCGTTCCAATTTTCAACAAGGATCTTACAGTGACTGCGTAAACGATCGCGGTATAGATTTGATTCCGGTCCCCCATTATACTTTGATGTCCAATACCCCTGAAGAAGAAAAATATCCGCAAACAAGAAGTAGGATTCCGACCGAGTATGGACCAAATCTTTACTCTGCGTCAAGTCCTCGAGCTATGTCATACACACCGTCAACCAACGATTGTCTCTACCTAACGGGAGCCTTCAACCCACTAACTCATTGAGGTCGCAGTATTCACATACCTCTGGTCGAGTGAGGGCTTATAACGAACTAAGTAGGCTGTTCGACCCCAGCGGTGGTGTTCGTCAAGAGTGCCCTTTTTCACCATTCATGTCTTAAACAAAATTCTTGGGAGCGCAGTTAGTGGTTACTTAAATGTTGATATCAGTTAGTCCGTTTACTCTGTTCATTTCCTTTCTCTCTCTCAAATTAGCCCCAATCCCTATGCACCGTTCACATTCTGTGTAAAATATATATCAGTCTGTTCGATCTAGCTACAGGTTCCAGGTAATTTTTTAATTAAGTATCAGACTAAACACAGTTACCTACTTTACTTTACTACGGCTGGCCATTATTCATGCTTGGCGGTTGGCTGCAAGATCCTTGCGAATGTTGATCCAGTTTGTTTTCCATTGGTAAGTACCGTACACCATCCGAAGGCCACGTTGATCGATGTCTTGTAATACAATGTCCAGCCAGGTGTTTTTACCTTCCCTTTTCGGCGGCACCAGCCAAGACATGGTGTCGAAGCCAAGACAATACTTGTAAAAGTGTCCTCGGGTCTGCGGAGCATATGGCTCAACCATTGCAGTCAGCGGCATTGTATGTGCGTTGAAAGACGGGCAACTCGGCTTCAACTTCTGAGGTCCGAGTTTGAGACTCTAGCCCACCAGTTTAGTTTTAGGATAAATCGAAGACCTCCAATCGTCGGATATCCTCATCTCTTAGCGGCTAGGTTTCGCAGCCGTATATTAGGACTAGTCGAACTGCTGTGGCAAACACTCTGAGCTTAGTTTCGAGACTGATCCACCTCCGGCGCCTTAGGGTCGTTCGGAGCTGCGGAAACGCCGTTCGGGCCGTGTCGATGCGCCGCTTTACATCATCTTTGGCTTGTCCATTAGGCAGGATAGTAGACCCAATATACTTCCGATACGATACGATTTCTATTGTCCGCCCACCCAGTTGCAGGGGATGTTCCGCTTGATCAAGTGGAGTAGCAAACATAGTTTTGTTAAGATTAATCTCAAGGCCGATATCAGAGGCAAATCTTTCGATACGGTTCAGAGCTGTTTGCAAGGCGATCAGGTCCTCTTCAAGAACTAACAAGTCATGGGCGAATTCGAGGTTAGTAATCCAGCAATCCGCGGAAACTTGGACGCCTTAGTAACCCTCCATTGCCCGACGCAGAATCCAATCAACAGCACAGTTGAACAATACTGGCAATATCGGGCAGCCTTGTCTTACTCTCGACCTCAGATCGAAGGGATGAGACTCTTCGCCGTAGGCACGGATATTGGTTTTCGTTTGGGTGTAATGCAATCTCACTATATTGACCAACTTAGCAGGGACGCCATCTGCAGGCATTATCTTCCACAGTGACTCGTGATTCACTGAATCGA
>UZAN01043892.1:14377-38998 GCA_900618425.1 Echinostoma caproni
TGAAACTTGTACCGGTGTTCCAGAAATCGCCTTAAGATGAAAATTTGATCGATACATCCTTTGCCGGGTTGGAAGCGTCCTTGATTTGGTCGAGTACGTGTATGCTTCGCTTTAGTAAAGCGATTAACCAAGAGCTGGGCAAAAGCTCTTGCAGCCACGTCTAGCAGACTGATGCTAAGGTAATTCTCTCTTAGTATCTTGTCGCCCTTCTTGGGGATCGGAAGCAAAACCGAGGTGTTCCAATCAGTTGGACATGTTTCGGTCTCCCAAACATAGTTACAATGATCAGTGTCACAGTTGTAAGGAACTGGCAATCTCAGTCTTGTAAATTTCTAAGTTTTATAATTTAGAGAGCTTCGATATCGTTAGTAATACAGATTTGAGTCGTGTTTACTGTGGGCGATATACTTTTCCTTTCTCCTTTTCTTCCTTTTATTAAATAATTGATACAATTTTCAGGAAGGTGGAAGTGGTCAATCACGACCGCCACAAAACACAGAAATGGGGATAGTTGGGCGGTGGTGATGAGATTATAACACTTCCTCTGAGGCGATTTTTTGGTGCTGTTTCCACTCGACCTGCACAGCCTCAGGTTACCCGAGCCATTTTCTCGTGGAATTCACGACTAGAGCCAAAACCTGATCCGCAGTGTGGTGTATGAAAACCGCAATCCATTGCGTGTTTGTGTGTATAGTTGATGGGATCGTCCAAGGTATCCGATATATCCTGAGTTCTAATAAAGCCGATGACCACTGCCACAATCAGAAATCTTTAGATATGGTTTGTACACTCCAAGATTGGTTTGAATTGTTTACCGAATATCTAGTGGTTCCCCAATCCAGTTTTAGCCCCGGATGTTGACGTTCCGTACCTTCATCTTGGTGGAGAAACATTTTCACTAAGTGGAGGTAATGACTAGGGCTTTCTCAGCATCGTCAGTGAGACACGATCTTGCAGGAGCATTTTGTGTGTGTAACCGGGCACAACTCAAGACGTCCACCCCCGGCCATATTCAGGCTTTCTTCATTGAACACAGGTGAATACAGTAGAAGTGGTAAACCCCGAAAACCAAGAGTGAAGAAAACATTCAAATGGGCTGATTGATGTTAAAATTGTGAAAAATTCAGTAACCTCAAAGGAATTCGAACCCGCGCTACTGAATGCTTCACAACTTCAACATGAGATTTCAATCTGCCAAACAACAATTAGAACTGATTGGAAAAAGGTGATTAGATGTTAAAAGTATGATCCATTGGAATGGCCGACCAACCGCTTGCATACAAGGAAGAGAGATGAATGAAGAGAATTCGGTGAAATAAATGAAAAATCTCTCAAATCAGGTATAAATTGTTATTTTGATGATTTTGTTTATTGATGGATCAGGTTCGTGCCCGGTACAGGTATCATTGGGTGTTTGGTTGTGTTGCAATCGCTCGCCAAGCGAGAATGCACTCTGCGAAACATAACCGTTGATGATTCGTTCGTTGAAACAATGCTGATTATGGGTTAGTCATTTGAGTAGCCATTCTCCTTCCCCAAAGCCTGGGATGCCCGTTTCTCGTAGATCCGCGGACCGTGATAATCTGCTACTGAGATTGTCGACATTCGTTGCGTTGTTGAGTAACGGACGAAATAGAGGTAGAGAAGAGGCATAGTATTTGAAACAATTTTATTATCTTTTATCGGAAGGCCAGATGAGGTATCAGATATTGGTCTAAACGGATGGGGGTAGCAAGTAGGACACACAACAGGATCAAAATTACTGGTTGCAATAAAGACTAACTTCAATCAGAAAATATGCTCTCCGCCTTTCCAAAAGGTTTGTGGTGTGTTGAGAGCAGTGTCATATTGTTCGTTACGTGCAAATTCTGTTGTGAGTGTGGATGGGCATGGTGATCGCATGTAAGAACAAGGGGGAATGAGCAGACTTGCTCCATTCAGAATTCGCGACAACAGGCAGGGCAGTTCAATAAAATTCAGCGCACAACGGGCTGAAAATACCAATATTTTGAAGAAACTGAAACACTTGGATTCCATGACAATTTTGAACAACATACACTTCAGCAAGATTTCCCTTCGTATACTCTGATCAGTCGCGTACGTATAAAATTGACCTACGTACAAAATTGACAAATATCAAATTAATCAAGAAATCTAGTCAAGTTTTATGGTGTATGCGCGTTGTTGCTCATGACCAATTACAGTTAAGGTGGACCATGGGTGTAGATCATGCGCTTCCAAACACTCATGGAGGGTAATGTGAATTATCTGTAAAGCTTAGTCGATGTTTGTCGCAATAACCTAACAAAGTAAAGCCCGTTTGTAGGGTCTACCTTGTGAGGTTGTAGCCACATCGTTGAAGCGCCACTTGCCAACAGTCAGGAATACATCTAAATAAGACGATTCTTGAATGTATCATAGCTGTTTACCTATAAAGTAACTTTTACGAAAATTCCTCCAAAATATCTCCTTTTTAATAACTGGTTTGCATAACCCGTTTAGACCAATGTACAAACCATAGAGTGGTGTTCGACCCTCGCTGAGTATTCCCCAGATGTGAAATCGGTGAATTTGTACTCAAATAGGTTGACTTGTGCTATGCATCTGGAAAACGTTGAGCGGAAATCATCAGACCGGTTTGATCCAACCACTAATCTAATATCCACAAAGTACTTAGGGGAATGCGTGAACTTCTGTCGCATCAGGTAGATCAATTGAGCCCCAGAAGCCACAGAAGCAGTGCACACAGCTTATTTGTATCGGTAGTTGTGTGAGAAATACTTAAGCGTCCGATAACGCTTGTGTCATCACGGTAATAGACTAGAGTTTCTCAATAATCTCTTCTTTTCACATTTCCCTTCACCGTGAATGTCGCATGTAAGCTGTATTTGTCTGGTGGGAAATTTCGGTTAGTTATTAATGGTACCCAGCTCTTAAATACTCGGGTTCGTTCATTTCCGGTAGAAATCCGTTTCGAATTAGTGTACCTTTTAAACTGAGGCAATAATCATGCTTTTATTTTCGGATTGGACAGTTTTCACATTTTTGTCTGAGTAGATGGTGAATGGTGAAATCCCGTTCACAGTTGCTCGTGTATTTTTAATTTGACCAATCGCGTATTGCACACAAACTTCGTGCTAACGATCGCGCACGCGCCTGACAAAGATCATCAACCGCTGACTGAGCCCCCTGCCACTCATCCACACCTATCTATGACTTCGATGCAACTTATTTTAGCTCCTATGCTCACTATATTGATTTCTCACCCGATCCGTCAAACCTCTTGCATCGGCTTTCCAAAGTTCGTAAAAAAGCTGCTTAATCTGGTCCGTGTTTGCCTCCTCCCTGCTATCTGTTACATTGTATATATTTTTTCTTCTGGATGGAGTTTCGTGGGTCTCATGATTATCAGAATACTTCACAAACATACTCAAACCGGTTGCTAGTACAACAAATTCTTCCGACAACCTTATTTCACGAAAAGTAGAACAGAGAACAAAAGGGGTAAAGGGAGAGGGTTGGTTGGGTACGGAAGACAAAGAGTTACACAAGGTTGGGATATCTGAGCAGTAGCCCACTTATCACTACCCACTCCGCTCGATGCAATGGGCAGCGCGGTCTTGATTATCCTGCGCGGCGACCGATGCAGCATGGAATTATCTTTTGTTTGTGTATGCAATGTAGTTTGATGGACAGGTAGTAGCAGGGTGTCCAGCCACTTAGCAGGAGAACTATTTTGGTTCTCGTCCGAAGCCTTTAGTTCTGAGAAGAACGTGACCGCAAGTCAGCTGGTAAAGCGAAGTAGAGACCCCTTTACTTGGATCGATTACGCTACCATTTTACCGACTGAGACGCTGCTAACTCTAGTCGAACCCTCTACCTGGAGGTTCAGGAGACTGATCTTTGTCTGACCTCTACCCTCTGACCTTCCAGGCATGATAAGATCTCCTGGCTTGAAGCCATCCCGTGTAGCTCGGGTCAGAGAGGTGCACAAGCCACCACACCACATTAAAGTGTATTAGTGGGATAAAACAACGACCCCTGGTACAGCTTGTCATAGGGGTGGAAGCCAAGAGAATCTTACTATTGGATGTCAATTGCAACCATTTGTTCTGGAGCTCGATCGCCTCGGATACATAACTTTCTGGGCTTCTTGTGTCTATCAGAGCTTTCAGTGCTACTCCGTTGGCTGTTACCTCACTATTAGCCTTGGTAAGGCTCACTGGAGCTGCGTCAGCGCTGATAGTGGAGACGGGATGGTGAGGTCGCTGCGGTATGCTTTGAGTTCTCATGAGCCCAGTAAGCCTTCTGGAAGTGTCCTCACCACAAGAGACAGCTTTTGCACTTCCTGTATTATCTCAGGTATCTGATTAAGGGCACTGAACTGCAGAGGACAACACCTTTGTGACCAAAAACCGAAGTACGAGAGCTAAAACGAGACAATCAAAATGTGAGGATATATACTCAAAATAAGAGCTATTTATGCAAAAGAAAGGACCGCAGTGAATCTGTAACTGGAAAGCTCTCAGGCTACATGAGTCGATGTGTATTGTGCTCCCGTAGATTGATGTTCCCTGCTAATCTATTTGTCGCTTCGACTGCTGGGGTCTTGATACATGGTTGCCGAGTGGCGTCCTTAGTTCCAATTAGGTTAATTCAAGATCACACCTCTAACCTGTGCACCACCAAGTGCTAACTACCGGGAAACAGGAGTTTCATGTGCTTGAAGCCGGTGGCGGAGAAGCTTATACTTTTTCAGAGGTGAATTCTTCGTGTATATAGCAAATGAAGCGTGAACTGAAAAGCTAGGAAGCACTGAACGGCTGTTTCGACCTGGTTGGGTCTCATCAGCAGTGCGAATCCATCGACCCAACTGGGGACCGCATGGGCAGAACGCGAGCATGCTACCCACTCGGCCACCGGGCAGCTGCTCAAACCGCTTTTTTCATTTTCCATTTATACACGATATAGCACAACCCATTTTCACAAGCATATTGCACCTCACAAACCTCGCTCATCTCAGTACTAGCCTATCCTGGGTAATGACTCTGTTGGAAACATTCACAACCTGACTACTTGTTTCATGTGATTATAATGGAGGATTTGATTAAATTTCAATGGTGAATTCGTTTTCTATGTGGCCCCGATTGGGTCGATAGATTCGCACTGCTGATGAGACCCAATCAGGTCGAAAAAGCTGTCCAGTGATTCTTAGCTTTTGAGTTCACGCTTCATTTGCTATATGCACGACGAATGTCACCTTTGAAATTGAATCAAATCCTCCGTTACTCAATTGAAACTTATGCTTCTTTTGAAAACTGTTCTGTCAATACCGGGTACCCAACACCTCCAAGGTTACCTTCACTCAGTCTGACGCACGAAAAGACGAGTTTTATGATAAACTCACCCAATTCATTCGGTTGAGCCGAAGCTCCGATATAATTATTCTCTCAGATGATTTTAACGCTCAATTTGGAAAACTGAGTGCATCTGAAGCTTACCTAGGCGGTCATTGTGCTCTGCCGTGCCAGCGAACAGATAGTGGCGATCGAATTCTTCAGTTCTGCGCAGATCGTCATCTGTTCCTATCCAGAAGCAACTTCCGACACACCTCTCAACGACAGCAACGTGGCGCTCAAATTCAGCGTCGCAGTCTCAATAATGATAAACAGCGGCAAATCCCAACCACCCACATTTGGTGAAACAGTCTGCGACAAAAATGGGCAAACTATTCACAATAAGGAACAACGGCTTGACCGGTGGGCAGAGTACTTCAACGAATAATTCAACTGGCCAGTCGCTAACCAGGCTATCCCCTGCGATGTGGCTGAGGCTCCGTGTTCAGTGTCATCTGAATCTCATCTGAATCTGTTGTCCTATACGCATCAGGGTGCGCACATTAAATGTGGCTAGATTGAATGGGCATCGAGGGCAAAGAAGGGCTTCAGCTGGTGGAGGAATCGGTGAAACTTGGCCGGTAGTCGAGATATGACACGAGGGAACAGCGGCAGGGTTTCCATCTGAGGCACTAGTGTTTGGACGATCGTCTGAATATCCCGAGAAGGGGGTGGATGTGGGATGGAGGGCGGCTGGGGGGGCATGTGTTTGTAGAGTGTTTGTTTCTAGTTGCAGAAATTGTAGACTGAATGCACATAGAAGTCGAAGAGGTCATAGTTCATAGTTACTGGCATTGTGGGCTGTTTTACTGCTCGTTCGCCCGGTCCAGAGTAGGCCCCGTTCGAAGGTGCACTCTAGCCTTTGCGCTACTGAACGCGGACTGCAAAGCAGCAGCAATATTTAAGATGAGCCAATGGCCAGTATTTGGTTCACTCGCCTCCTCTGGAACCTTGCCGAACAATAGATTTCGACAAGGGACGATGGTCATTTTTAGTGGTGGACCACACTCGCCGCGTCCACAGATATGTGTGGTGTTTTGTGCGGAGTACTCTTGCCAAGAAGTAAACCCACCACATCCTCGAGCGCTGTCGCTGATCGTCCGCGATCGCTTATTCGGAGGGCCGAGGCCCACCTTATTCACGGTTAGCCGCGAGATGACGGCCGTTTCCCTATCCGCGACCTGGGGACGCGCTCGGTAGCATACAGCTCTGTTCTCCCGAGTTACTCACAGATATCGTGTTTGTCAATGAAACAAGTGATTACATGATTCTGTGGAAAGTTTCTCCTTGTCAACAAGTAAATGTGAGAGATATGACAAAACAGAATGACGATAAGGAGAGCTGCGTGCAAATAAAAGTTCAAACCTCAAGCATGTGTATGATGTCGATACAGCTTTTGAAGGTTCGTTGTGGAATTGGTGATGTTTGTCTGAGAATATTTTGACCATTATATTTTCATATGTATCTGTCTATGACAGTCTGCAAGTTCATCCTCGGCTATGCCACTACATTTAGATATGTGTTTCAGAGATCTCACCAGTATAAGCAAGTCCTTTTTCAACATACTGGGGAAAATCACTGGGAAGCAGTACAGCCAGTGGGGAAGCATTCACAAACCTAACAATCAGCTTATGAAGAATAGGAAGTATTCTTAGTCGGTGTGAGAAATATGAAAGCTTTCTTATTTTACAGAATGTGTTTTGAACATGCAGTGACCGTGATAAATAGTGATAATGTGACGCCAAAGTGTTTTACCATTGTTAATGACGATACGGGTTCATGAATGGCAGGAAAGGTGGGAAACCTGTGTGACGGCTAAATACGGTACGTCGGCCAACAGAGAAAACACTACACGGTTATTTAAAGGCGTTCAGTGAGAGGGAACGGGACAAGGACCAACTAACAACGTCGTTTAGTTCGCTTTGAATTTCTGAAGCCTCTACAAGGCAGATGCTTTGCATCTCGAAACAAAGTTATCTGCTTATTTATAACCAATTAATGTAAAACAAATGAAAAAATTGTTTGACATACATTGAAAGATAAACGGGGAAAATTTCACCTTGCGGAACACGATGCTTCCCAGGTTCCACTTTGGGGACGAGAGTTATCTTGGCCAGTCTGCAAATGCCATGAACTTTTCTGCTTATCAAACTGAATATGTTAGATAGTAGACTGAAAGAGTGTCCGCACATATCTTGAGTACCACGGGCGATATTTAATTTGAACTAGAAACTTTATTCATCGCTTTTTGTAGCAGTTGTAGGACATGGGCGGTTTCGATAGTTGGTGTTGGCGTAGAGCCATACGAAGTGCGGCAGCGCTGTACACCGTGAAACTAGACTAAACACAATTGAGTCTTTCAACATCGACAGTTTCCCTTTTGTGTTTATTGTTACTGCCTCACAGTTGTTTGGCAGCTCTGCACATGCGATGACAACTGAAGCTTCCCAGGATAATACATATGTACAATTTATTTAAACGATTAATTTCTGCTTTGATCCAGAGTGTAAGCCGTTTGACATGGGTTCTCCGTCCATGTAGATAGGCCTGTTCTTCCCGTCCGTGCTTTTGTATGGTTGATGAAAATCTATTTCATGGATGAATACCATTTAAAGTTGGCAACGATGTTTAATTTACAATCAGGGTATTCGGTAACATGTTCTCAGAGGATATAGGGTTTCTGATCTGGAAACGCCGAAAAATCTGCGGCGGCAATCAAGGATCTTAACCGATGAACAATTCCTTTGACTCATTATTTTGGATGGTCTTCTTAAAACCGTGTACCGATTAGTTTTGCTGTATACAGTTGGGCACACTTTTAAGATACAATGATCCGAGCTACTCAGAGGAACGCGTTTCTGGACGTGGAAAACTTTCGGTCTAATTGTCTAGTTAGGCATCGACTGTGGTAGAAAAATGTACCACGGTATTGTACACCCAATGTGATGCGGGAAGTTGTATGATGTCTTTTAAAATCATCAACAAATATACACGAACGTTCGCTTGTTCGTGCTATGATGTAGGTAGAAATTGAATATCAGAAAAACTATTGATGTCAGAGGCTCATATTGTGCATATCACTAAGCGATCGTAGCTTTTTTTCCTTTCTCTATTTGAGCTTATCATTGTTTAAGTGATTAGCATCACCAGCAAACGGAATATACGGGAGTAATCATGGTCGCAACAGTCCAATCCCGAATGACTACATGTACGTTGCCTTTGATCGATCAGTGGACTGCAACACACTTTCGTGTTCGTGTCGATCAGAGCACCACCAGCGTGTGGATGGTTAGTACAAAAACATCTGTAGTCTCCAATCAGTTTATCTCAATCTAGTTTGCAGAATCATTTGAGTTGTTAATCTCTGACTTTATTCCGATGAATAGGCATCAAAACGATGGAAAATAGTTCTTTCTCCTCATACTTTATTTTCTCTCATGCACTCCGTGAGTATCTTTAGTTTTATTCACTTCCCTTTACTATTTGTTTCACTCTTTCCCTTATTCGTTTCGATAATGGTAAATGTGCTTTTTGCTCCAGAATATTCTCAACCCAATCGATGGACCAGATGAAGGTGAAGAGGATCTTATGGCTGTGGATTCGGACGATGAGGAAGCAGGCACAGATGGAATTCGGAACAAAACAAAACGGCGAAACAACAAAAAGCAGCTGGAAAAACAGAAAACGTTTCCTGATGGTGACACTAAGGTAACCGACAAGAAACCAGAGGCCAAATCGAAATCGGCCAAGGAGACGGATACAAACGCATCGGGGGCAGATCAATCTACTACCAAAAACGATACGACAAGTTCAGGTTTGTTCATCGTTTCTGTTAATGTGTAAATACTTTTTTATTACACAGCTTGGAGATGAGCAGGGTAAGAGGGAAACCTGATCTTCGCGAAGATGTGCTGTAGATTACATGAACTAGAAGTCTCTGTGCAGTAGAATGATGAATCACAAGTGTTGACATGCTTGGCAATAGCAGCAACAACTTAACGGCCTTCGATTCTCTCCACCTTTACATCCCATTGTAGTTCGCTGTGAAACCTTTGGTACAATTCTTCCCTCTTTGTCTGTCAACCCTTAAAACTTATCTACTCGAAAGCTGAAACTGCAAACAAGGTACAATGCGTCAAACCACTATTAGATGTGTCCCCACTGAAAATGTTTACGCGGTTAACTCGCTGTAACAGTGAATTTTCTCGCCGGGATAATGCCCAACTATCTGTCAGTCCTTAATCTCTAATCTACTCACCTAATCTCAAACATCTTGAACCGCGCCACCATCAACAACCGAAAGCCTCGAGTTAACAAATTTTTTCAACATGTGGTGTTAGGACTCCCTATAATCATGAAAAAGAACTGACTATTCTGGGGAACACCGTGCATATCCTCTCTGCTTCAGTTCAACACCCGAGGCTTGAATATGCTTGCTGTCTTTGCTGTCGCTGTGGCACTGCCGTTCTACCTATCTTTGCCATGGAAGATGTGATCGAACCGAGTCCATTCCTGAACATCAAACTTACGGTCAAGGAAACGTGATACTTGATTTTGGTACATCACTTCGTATTTTGAGGTTGGAGAGCAAGTACCGCCCGGTAAAACAATTTTTAGCGAGTACAATGCAAGTTTCGGGCTCACTCCTTGTGCTAGCTTTTTATTTGGTTTACGAAATTCATCCTTCAAATATCGTTGAGAATGTAAAATAAATTCATGGTTTTCGGAAAACTGATCGTAGTACCACTCGTTTTATTCGGTTAATTTGGATTGCAATTTGGAGTCTTATGCACGGTCCTCACTTTTTTCCACATCATTTAGTGGTGTATATATATGCATGTGTTTTCGAAAATCTAACAATGCCCAACCAGTTTTTATTACATACTTTTATTTGACGAGTAGCGGACGGGGTAAATTCCATAGAAGTGATGACCTGCGATTTGCTGATGGAAACCGGTACCTTTATCCCCGGGACTTGAAAGGGCGAACCACATAAGGCTCTCTAGGCGAACTTTTGCCTGTCTGGTGGTAGGTTTTATCACTTCTTTAATGCCCTTGACATCCGTGATTGTGCGTGTAAATAGCCGCGATAGAAAAATATGACCCCATTTTTTTCGAGTGTACTATATGCTTTGACATCAACCAATTATTCTGAATGCAAGTGATGAGCCAAGAACGTGATTAGAGATTGCACGGTCATCTATGTGAATAGTCGTCGGGTGATGTCACACATCATTATTCACGTTAACGACGTATATGTGGACCGTGATTTAATCTCAGGTCACGTTGACTTCATTTGTCAAAAATCAGTTTATCAAATGTACTTTACCGACTTATTATGCGATGCGCTATCATCAAGTTACCGTCGCCAAGAATGGTAATACCGATAGGGTGATTCTCAGTGAAATGCTCGTTTCTGAACCTTTTTTGTTTCTCTTGGATTGAGATTGGCTTTTTCTGTCTGTGGGATTTGTTTGCCACATGTGACGGTTCAGACCGTTCTAGTCACGCCGGTTTTGACCGCTTCAACCTGCGTCTCATACTTTTCCCATGTATTTCACATACTACTTGTGCGCATGTGATAGATTCAATGAGGAAAATTCGTGGTGAAGAGCCATGCATGCACTGTGGAGGCCGTGCAATAATTCCGAACGCACTTCGTATTCCAACTGTCCTTTGCACTATATTCCCTTCTGCCTCGTTGTTACGTTTTTGAGGAAAGAGTCGCATTACAATTTCTCTTGCACTAATATATCGACTTTCCGTACAGTCATTCATCTACTGTATAAATTCGTAAACTGATGACCAACAGAGGGTATTGAAATGGTCGATTTTCACCCATTGCAATTCTGACGGGCAATTCACATACTCTCGCATTGGGTAAACACTTTAGCTGTGATGTAATGCCTGCGATTTTCAACGCGGATGCTTTGAAGGACACTGCATGCGTATGGCTAGTAGACAACATCACTTTCCCTCGAGCGTTGAGTATTGGTGGTGGCGCAGTGGTTTAATTGCTGTCACCGGCGTGCTTTGGACCCTATGGTTCAAGGCTCGAGCCTGGCCACCACCACCCATCTCTGGTGGTAGGCAGCTGTGCTGTCGTCCGGTTCATTACCATACACTTACCTATCGGGGCCTTATGTGGTTCATCACTCCAAGTCTCCCGGGGCTTACGTTACCGGTTTCCATCACTGAACAGCAGGTCCTCGTGGCTATGGGGCTTTCCTCGTCTGCTGTTCGTTACACGGAAGTGTGTGTAAAAATAAAAAATGAAATGACCTAAATAGTTTTAAGGATTATCTCAGCGACTACTCACCTGGTTTTTCCAACTAATAATATGTGCCAACCACATCAGCCTTACAAGAATTACTTCATGTATACTGACCTAATCCCTAATTCCTCTAATTCCAATAGCTCGTGATATGAAATCGTTACAGCGCTTGCGCCGGCTACGTCGCCCTCTCACTCCGATTGAACGAGCTTTGGCTTTGCGCTTGGTCCGTTCGGCGAAATCTCGTCGCGACCTGATCGAGTCACAATACCATCGGATGCAGTTCTTTGACGAGCCGTCAGAATTGCCAGACTGGTTTGTCGAGGATGAAAAAAAGCACATGTTCAAACCTCTTCCTCTTGTCAAGGTAAAGGATTTCAACATTCTTCTCTTTTCCTTCTGTTTCCGTGCATTATTGTCATTACCATTTTGTAGCAGCTCCCACAACCGCACATCTCTAGACCTTGGAATACTGTATGATAATTGTAAGCCACCCAAAGTAGTCTTCTGAGTGGTCTGGCTCGAGGAACGATCTTTTTGTTCCGTTTAATTCCTGTGTCGTGTTCGGTAGCGTTTCAGATCTACGAAGTCCTTCTAACCCAACATAAGGTTCACTTCCGTGCGATTCAAATCACTTGCTCGAACGCTTTACAAACTCTGCCCACCGACTACCCCGGTTTCCTTTTGTTTGACTGGGCGTCCACTAACCCCTTTGAAGTCATTTTTGGCTTTCGGTTGCTGATTGATTCAAATCGATGTTCTCATTATACGGATGTTCGCACACCCGGGGAAATCTCCACGTGTTAAGTATCATGCTCATTGAGGAAAACCATTGATCTCATTCCTAATGAGATTTAACCGATAACGAAAAACGCTACTGAAGTATAATGATGTGGTGTTCGGGTGTATCATAATCATCCATTCACTTATCCATCAATCAATCCATTCACCGATTGATTTATTCATCAACGGTTCAACTCACTAGAGCGATCAATCACTTGTGCGTATAATCAGTGTCATCAACTAATTTCATTGCTTATTCTTATATTAAAGTACATCTGTTTCTCTCTAGGTTAGTGTTTGTGTGTGTATGTGCGCGCGGGCTGGTAAACAATTGGTAATCGTCTTTCGGCATTTTCTTCTATCGGACGAATAACAGTACACTCAATTTTTCGGAAAGAAGTTATGGTGGATTCAACGCCGCCGTCCGAGGAAATAAAGTAGAAGCAGAATCCAACAGCCGTGGTGAAATAAGAACGGATGATCTCCAGATCAGTGTGTTATCGGTGACACACCGCTCGACGACTGTCGAATTGGTTTGTTCCTGTACACACCATATCAAGTTCACGCAGCATGTATTGACAGCTTTTACGAACAAGTGCTTTTGAAACTAGTTCCTTTCCAACACAGTAGTAATGAGACGGGCACTGTTTATGTTAGCACACACGAATAACTGGTTTCGCCAACATACATCGTCCAGGTCTAAGTTGTTTTTTTCTTTAAAATCATTTCACAAAGGCTCCTGGTCTGGTTTTATTCTCTTAGTTTTTAATTGTAGTTCATACCATACATCATCTGAATATCAAGGGTTGATTTCACCATTGGCAGTTGCCCGTCAGTGTACGACTTTTCCCCTGCCCGTCTCTATTTTTCATCCTAAAGGAGGAAGTGATTGAAAACAGACCTACCATGGGACGTACTCTCAGCAAAGTGGAGGAGGCCAAAGCTCGCCAGAAAGCTAGACTAGCTAAACGCTTGAAGCGTATCCGTCGAAAAGTCGAGGGCATTTCGGATGATGTCTCGGAGGCCGAGAAGTGGCAGCAGATAAAGCAGTATGTTTTTGTTGTTGTTGTTGTTATTGTTGCTCAGAGTCTATTCCTTCCGTTATATTTTCTGATTCAATCTGGGTTCACCCATTGTGATGATGATACAACTGGGCTGTACTTTATCAACATCGCATACTGTTTGTTATCTTTCGTTCTGTTTGTCTGTATGATGAAACGGTGAACTGGGATAATAATTGTTCCGATCAAACAGAGAAGTTCATCTTGATAAACTAAGCAGCAATCGAGATTGTAGGAAATTGATCCTGTTCGCAGATCTTCTGTGGTATAGAACACGACAGAAGCTCTGTATAAAAATGGTTAGCGTTTTCAGCGGCCAGGACAGCTTTTTTGTTGCAAAAGTAAAACTTTTCGGGATATTGCGAAAATCTCAAATTACTTTTGTTTATATGGTTTTTCTTCATTACAAACCATACAGTGTCCCAGTCAGAAATCTGTAACTTCTTTGGCAGACGTAGAATTACTTTGAGGAAAATGGCCCGGTGTGTACGTTCCCTGTGTTCTCATAAGCGATCCATAATTTTTTTTATCAGTAGATTGTTTGAGGCGAAATGAACTAGTTTTCGGCAAATCGGTCTTTTGTTTGGTTTCGATTCGAAATTTTTGCGCAACTCAGCCTGGGACAATAGGCTTCAATTTTGCTTCAATTTTTTCCCGTCTCAACCAAATCGACACATTTTCACCGTTTCACTTGGCCTTCTACGGTTTCTCAGTCACGACATGCGAAATAATTAACCAGTGGTAATGGCTATTTATGGCGAACTAATTTTCCCACTTGCTTGTCAATTCCTCTTCAGACCTGTTTTCACTACGCGAAGGGTTATAATAGCAATGCAATGAGGTATGAAGCTGACAGTTGGCATTGGGTCCTGTCACGGTTGGTGGTTCGTCCCAGCTACCTACAAAGTTGGTGTTTGAATCATTGAGTCCCCTTTATCCACTTCACCAATTACAGACAGAAGTCAAATGTGGCGAGCTGTTACCATTTCGGTTAATCTCCCCCAAAAGGCACATACATACATAGTGCATGGGATTAATCAACTATGCTGAACGAACGTGTACATGCATGTAAAGGTTACGGAATTTGGAAGTAGAAGGTAAACTCCGCGGTGAGTGGAACATGATATTAGATCGTTTTAACCGAGCTCATCCGTCAATCAGCTAGCTCTTCCACTGAAACAGGGGATCAGGATGCGTTTCGCTCCCTCGATTTTAACCTGAAGAAGGGGCCCATTGGAAAGTTATACCCCTTCGATTTTGCGCAAACCAGTATGGGACGGTCAATACAATAATTTCGTCCCAATCAAATTTAAACGGAACTTAGTCCAATGTCTGGCCTTTTAGAACTCGAATGATTTGCTCCAAAGATCTAATGCACGAAGAACCAATAATCTTCAATTCTACACTCCTGAATAATCGATACCCGGATCGTTTCATTGAGAAGATTTATATAGAAAGCCCACATTAACAAAAGCAATCATGGTCGAAAAGAATGAACCATTCTTGAGGCTCCCTCTATCCTCTCCTCATCCATGATTTCATATTCCTCCACTTGCGCGTGTTCGGCTAGTTATGTGGGAAGCACGGTGATACAGTTATCAGAAAACAGACCGGCTTTGCGTTGCAAGAGACGGGACACTTGGTTGACATGACTTCGACACTGACAATCATTTATCGAGTCTCACCACACCCCTCCAGAGCAATACGGTTTCGGTCGTTAGCAGTCGACTCACGAAGCTTGAGTTGTACGCACAATGGAGGTTGATTCAACCTCTCAAAATCCCCTGGCTAAGGGAAGAGCAAATCACTTGTTCACATGACCATGACGGAACGACTTTTGTTACGTGATCCAAACGGCACACTAATTTGGAGTTCTCTTGGGTTCATTGCCAAACAAAATACTTATCCCCCTGTGTGTGACCCTGTTCAAATTGTTTCATATAAATGTGATTGTAAAGGGTTGAAAAGGAATCCACCGAAAAAATATGTTCGCCTTCATTGTATGTTCTTAATCCAACACGACGAGACTGCACCATGGTGTGGGGCGATGACTTGTGCGCCAGCATGACCCAGGATGGCTCCTCACAGTCGCGGATCCAATCATGCCTGAGAGATCAATGGGCAAAGGCCAGACGAAGATCAGTCTCCCAAGGCCAGCTGCTTGGGCACCTCCTGGCTTCCTTCTTCTATCCACCCCATCCCCAGAGAGGTCACTACAGCAAATAAACACGATGAGGGACAGTTTGCCGGTCGAAAAACCCCCGCTAGATGGACGTAGGAGCGGGGTACTTGGGGCTTCCTCTCGACGGTGGGAGAAGTCTTCGCACTTCATTGGACGGCTACCGGCGGCCCAAGCTGCGTAGCCCTCAACCAATAAAGTGTTGTCCCGTCCACGTTCCGCTTGTCTGATTGGGTGCATGAGGCTAAGGGCTGATCCCGAAAAGCGGACCGACAATCAACACACCAGTGAACAAAACGCAACCGAAATTTAAAGGCCTTGCGTGACAGGTCTCCAGAAGCTCACACGCGGGTACTTTGTTCACGCTCCCGCGTTGGATCTACGTCCAACTGCCTTGTGGGTCAGACTTTTGAGTCAAAGGCTCCGGTTATTGTTCCTAAAGAATAACCCCTTCGTTTGTGTGGGCAACCACGAAGTATGTTGTGCCCCAAAGTCTTAGGCACCCATTGGGAAAACCATCTTTCTCAACTGCCCACTACCTCTTCTCACTCCCAGATATTAGGAGATGCATCTTGTTTGCGCCAGCCATCGGACATCACTTAGTGTTCAACTAATGAGACCAACCACTCAGAGGCTATTAGATTTTCGAAACCAGAATCTCCTTTTCATTTAGGTGCATTTAATGATGTCAACAAGCTGCCTTGAAATCTTCCATTTAGATGTATGCTGTGTCTCCGAAACGCGCACACAAGACCCTACTTCAATCATCTTTTGTTCTCCAGATCCAACCTCATTCTCACGCTTCACTCTTCGTGTCAGGCGATTCGGCATCCGAGGCTCACGGTGTTGATAGTGTCGGGATTCCGCTGAGTGTCAAGGCCGAGCGTTCACTTCTCGACTGAATCGCAGCTCACAACGCACTTTACATTGTTGATTCAGCCTTGGTTTCGGAGTTAACACAACTCCTGGGCTCAGTGTGGGAAAAGGAACAGGTTCCCACGGAATGGTGTGAATCGGTGATCATACCGATTTACAGGAAAGGTGACAGATCCTCTTGTGAAAACCACAGAGGAATTAGTTTAATCAATATTGCCTCTAAACTTCTCGCCGGCATCATACTCCGTCGATTGTCTGCCGCACGTGAAGAGTGCACGCGTGAGCACTGGTCTGGTTTTATACCTGGTCGAGGCTGTATTGACCATATCTTCACTCTTCTTCAAATTCTAGAACATAGACACTACTTTCGTAGGCCCACCATCTCTGTGTACCTCGATCTGAAAGCGGCTTTCGACTCAGTCGACCGTTCTAAACTCTGGTGCTGCCTTTCACTGAATGGTGTTCCCTAGATGTTCATTTCAATAATACAATCGCTTTATACTAGTAGCCGATGCTGAGTCCGAGATTATGGCACTTTTTCACCCGAGTTCACTACAGAAAGTGATTTTCCACAGAGATGGTCTCTCTCCTTTTCTATTTAACTTTGGTATGGATTTAGTTCCTCGTGCGAAGTCAGCGGTATCCAGTTGCTTCTTGGTGGCAGACTGTCTGATCTTCAGTATGCATCCGACATTGTGCTACTAAGTGGAGATCCAGGTAAGTTGCCAGCTTTGCTGGATAGCTTGAGCACTATGCCATTTCCACTTCAAGTGAATCCAACCAATCGCACTCTTTTTAGAATCCTGCAAGATGATTGGTGTTTCGAACGTCAAATGTCACCGATTGGACCGGGTTTGTCTAAGCCCCATCCAGTCCGAATGAACTCACTTCCCCGTAAACAAACAAAAGTACTTTTTGAGTGAGTTACTGAGCGAAGGTGAATGTTTCAGGAGTGTGGGTTGAAGTGAGCCGTTCCCCCCCCCGCCCCGCCCCGCACACAGCCCCGTTCCACCCGGGAACGTCATATTCGTGGTTGTTTATACAGCGTGCGTCATAGATACGACTAAACGAACCCGGAGTTAATTGACCTCTGTCGGTCGGGTAAGGAAGTGAATCACGTCAAGATCGATCGATAAGTCGGTCACCATGTCCAGACGTGAATGTGAGCATGATTGATTGCGTGAGTGGAGTCCATCTAAACCCTCAATAACCCAAAAAGTAAATTCCATTGAGGCCGAGATTCTCTCGAATAAAACCGATTCTTTTGAATCAAATGCGATTGCTTATCTGTTTCTGACATTTAAATGCATACTTGACAAGATACTTAACAATGGTTACAATGGTGAAAGAAGTAAGAGTATTTCACCTGAATAATAAGATCAAATTCGAATCTATTCACTAGCTAACAGAAATCATTTTTTTCTGTCATTCCTTGGTTGAATAATACATTTAATCCGCAATGTCAATGACAAGAATCCGTTACCTGCGGTTCTCCCTTCACTACTCAGCTTCATCGCATAGGTTCTTATCTTTATTGAATCATTGCTAAACCCGTCGCATCTTTTCATATACTGATTACATCTGTGAGATCACTTATAGTTTAGTGAATGAGACAGGTGAGGATATGAATGATTTACAGTTATTCATGACCCAACTAGCTATGATAACTCTGTACCGGGCACTCCATGAGGTATGAAGTAATGGTCGGTAAGAGATTCTACCCACGGTTATCCTAATACTGAATGTCGAATAAGGGAAAAGGTTTAGTGGCATTGCGGATGCCACTTTGCAGTATATTTCCCGTATGTTACCAAGAAAGATTGTGTAAACAAGCTATCTATCGTACAAGTGTAAAGCAGTGACATTTTTCTACTCTGAATCGAGTTGGGCGGGGTGAGAACGGCCCGTCTCACCCCATCGAAACATTCACCTTCGCTCAGTAACTCACTCAAAAAGTACTTTTGTTTGTTTACGGGGAAGTGAGTTCATTCGGACTGGATGGGGCTTAGACAAACCCGGTCCAATCGGTGACATTTGACGTTCGAAACACCAATCATCTTGCAGGATTCTAAAAAGAGTGCGATTGGTTGGATTCACTTGAAGTTGAAAAGGTATAGTGTTGCCATGTTCGGAATGCGTTTTGCATCTTCAAGTTGTAAAATTTTGCTACAAGATTGGAATGGTCCAGCCTCCAACCTCACACTGACTGAGGAAGTAGTGGAGTAATTAGACATATTTTTGCTATCTGTCAGCTATTTCTCACCCGGCGGACGCATCACAGATAAAGTGTGGTTAGGACATGTGTTACACATGTCATAACGGCGAGCCATGTTTGTCGATACAGATAGCGATTGGAAAATGATCAAGGGAGGTCAAACAAAAACTTGAGGGAACGAAAACCCTAACTGGGAGACTCGGTCACACAGATCCCGTTGAGCTTCTTGGCTGCGGACCCCGAGATCATAGTCACCGATGGTTAGAAACACTGAATGATTTGTCTGGATGCCGCAAACAGTGCCGTTCGTGCATCTACTCATTATTCTTGTACCTTCAGTCTATATAAATTCCCTATATTTCACTTGAATTTGTTCTCAATATTTCAATCTTCATCCTGCTGTTTTATCCAAATGGGCAATATAAAGACAGCAGCCAAAACCATTGCATGAAAGTGCATGGTATTGGTTATAGGAACCGAACTGAACTGTATGTTCTTAATCAATGATTTGAAAACAATAACTGATGCGATTGTGGCCCACCCCGCTAATACCGGGCATCAGATAGACAATGATGCATTTATATAGTCGTTATATATATATATATATATATTCATCTACAAGGTGCCCCAAAATAAGTCAAAGTACGTTCGACAACGCCACTTGGCACCGGCAGAAGCAGTAGCAATCAAAATACTGTACCATCGACTCTGCAAATAGAAGAAAATTGTTGCCGCACTCCGTTTGTCTTGGTCCCGCCTTAACCTACGTGACGATCCGCACCATGACCTCAATCATGTTCCGATGACGTGTGACGCGTGACGAGTCTCACGTGTAAAAGGTTATCGGAAATTTCCAGAATTGACCATGGTCCCCTTTCCTCCATTTGCTCCGAGTGAACTTGACGGACTTTGTTGTACTTTCACATTGAACCTCTATGGACCAATCACATTTATTTCCACATTATGTATAAACATACAATTGTGAATGCCTAAAGACGAAGTTACTGATACAAGCTTGTTCGCTATATTTTTTGTTCAATCTCACACTGTACAAAAGTTCCCTTGCAGTTGCGCATATTTAGGGAGAACAAACCGTCAGCTGTCACAACGGATGACCGGACATATTCCAAAGTGATTGGTGAAATCGATGACGCAACCGATAATCGTTGGTCAGGTGATCGCAAGAAAGCTAGGGTCATCTGTTGCATAGACATCTTACGACAATAAGACATGGATGACTCCAGTTTATCTATCAAACCACTATTACATAATCACAATGCTGAATATTGGGCAACCAGTGAAGCGTTGTTTATTCGTTTACATCAAACGACCTAATGCGCTTAAAAGGTTTTGATACAATCAATCCACTTACCATGGAGTTGACCTTCTTTGTATGCCTGTACACGTTCGTTCACTGTAATTGATCAACCCTATGTGCTATATATTGTGCCTGTTTAAGTCAGCGATTGAGAAGATTAAACGAAGTGTTCAGATCTTACGACATTTATCTGCTTTATGTATTAAAAAAGTTAGTCTGCCATCCCCCGAAAAGAACAAACAGGTCAAGGAGAAACTTGCTGCACGCTTTTGTTGAGTACATTCACTGTTCTGCGACTTTCGTAAATCCTTCAGAAGATATACCCGTCACCATAGAACAAACTTATTGTTTCGATCAACGTATCATTTTTTGTCTATGCTGTACTGTTTTCGCGGGCTGATTTCATGCCGTTTCTGTCTTTGTTTTCTTGATTGTGTTTTTTCGAGGAAAACATGTTTTAGCAATTCCAATTAAGTTGATATGCATTCCAATATGCATGGTACGCTTGGAAGTCACTTTTGGCGAAGTGGTATATAAAGAAAGACCCTTTTCTCCCGTCTACATCTTAGGCAAGAAAAATCTCCCTCCTCCTAAGGTGCCCTGGAGGGTGTTGATATTCTCCTCTCTTTTTACGAACACGTGTGCCCCACACGTATCCCTTTCGAATGGTAATTAAATATATTAAGTCATGAAAAATTACCACTATTACTCTCAATTATTGGTGAATTACATAGGAATCCTTTCTTTCTATCATCTGTCTACCTTATGCTCACAAACCGACCACTAAAGTGATATATTTTATTCCCCCACCATGTCCCACAGAATGTACAAGAAAGCTGGACTTTTGACGAAAAAACGCAGACCGTTGCATGTGATTGTGAACACGAAAGCCGGAGCACGTAACCAGACAGGGAAAGCCCCCAAGGGTGCCAAGGTGAAGATAGTTGATCGACGTATGAAAGCGGATCTTCGTGGACTGCAACGCAGCAGTCGTGGTAAAAGCAAACGACGTGGTGGGGCCGCACGCGGTCGACCGGTAAAACTGATGGCTCACAAACCGAGAAATGGTGGGAGACGACGATAGACGCAAGGATCAGTTGTGCCCGTTGATCTCTCCTTTGCACTCTGTGTACATAAACTTCATGCGTTGATTTGTGGACTTCTTTCATCCATCTGTTTCTAAATAATCAGGATCCGAATTCATAACAGCCAAGGCATTTCAACCAATTCTTCATATGATGCGGTTGTTGGTAGTCAGCTGTCAGTTGACCGTCTCGCATATAGCGCACTAAGTCACAAGTGTGTCAATGCGGGAGGTGAGGAAACATTAGAGGGATTGAAATCCAGGTAATAGAATTGTGAACGGCTTTGATTGCAGGTGCGTCTGAAGTTCGGAACTGCATGCTACCAAACATGACCCCAGGTCGCGGATGAGGTAATAGCTAATAGTGAGTAAACTAAGTTTATTATCACACTTGTGTGATGAACAACAGACAGGATGAATCCCATGTTTACGAGGACCTACGGTTCCATTATGATAAAGGGTAACCTAAGCCCCTAGACTTTGTGTGGCGAATCGCAAGTCACGCTAGACTGTGGACAACAGCTACCACCAACATTGGGGGTGGTGGTGAAGCCCGTATCATACATAGGATCCAGAGCACAACGGTGGCTCATTGAATAACAGTCGCAAACCAATGGCATTTCTCCGAGATGTAGTACGTTCACCATCCGACAAAAGAGTTCTGCGCACAAAACAGTTCGACTGTGCATTGTATTGTATTGTTATAACTTCTGTAGGCATAAAGCCTACATATCAGGTAAAAATATACAGGTGGTGGTGGCGCAGTGGTTTAGTCGCTGTCACCGGCGTGCTTTGGATCCTGTGGTCCGAGGTTCGAGCCCCGCCACCCGACTTTGGTGGTAGGCAGCTCTGTTGTCGTCCGGTTCAATACCACGCCTAGCCTATCGGGGCCTTATGTGGTTCGCCACTCCAAGTTCCGGGGCTTAGGTTGCCGATTTCAAACACTGAACAGCAGGTCCTCGTGACTGTGGAGTTAACCCCGTCTGCTGTTCATCATACCTAAGTGTGTAATAAAAAAGGGTAAGGGAAAAAATAATAATAATAATGAAAAGAGATTTAAATCCCAAAACTGTTAACAAAGTTTGTGGAAACCTGTTCTTTGTTGACTAGAATACGTGCTAATGAGGGTACTGTTGAGTTACGATATATGTTTGTTCGAGAGGGAACAACGATTTTGGGATCTAGTTGAAGGATAGGAACAACAGGAAGTTAGATCTGCGTATAGCGGATGTGCGGAGTCGATAAGCATCTTAGGTGCAAACGTTTCACATGCATTCAAATGCTGTTCGCATAGATCAGTCACCAACTTCTTCAGCGGGATTGAAGAGATACGGCTGATGATGGTCACTGCACGTAGAAGCAGTTTAAAATCTTTGTTAAGGAAATTATGAAAAATAGCAGGTGAATAACAAAGTAAAACGAGGAAAACACACTAGTACACAAATTTGGAAATAATTGATTGTTGAATAATAGACTGACGAAGTTTACGGATATGAAAAGAAAGTCGTGGAAACTTACTGACGATATGTTGAATGTGAGAGGTCCCGTGAAGATTGGTAACAATAAAAATGTTATTATATTTTACACTTGTCTGAGGCCAGAATGTGTGCCCAACAATAATCTTTTTGATAAAGATAAGTGTTCCATCATTGGTTNGTGCTGAATACTGCCAGGTTTTCCGGGCCAGGTGAATTTTCTTGAGGAGTCCACAACCGGAGCCTTTGACTATTCAAAGCCTGACCCGCAAGGTAGCGGGGCGGTGTGAGAACCGCAATCCATTGGGAGCCAGTGTCCAGTTCATCAGATCATACGCCCTTTAGACGGGGTCAGACGTCCAAGGTGCCGAACGCACCTCAATGTCCAATCGAGCCGATGACCACTGCCACAACCGGAAAAGTGTGGGTGGGTTTGTAATTAGGGTTTTCGGTAAACTCCCTTAGGTGAACTACCAGTGGTCCACGAACCTGGTTATAGCCCTGGATGTCGGTTTTTCGTCCTCCCAAATTGGTGGGAAAACACCGCCATAGGAAGACAGTGAGTAAGACTTCCTCAGCAGAGGCTATTTGAGATTCTTGGTCCTATGAGCGCATTTCGCGAGGTACAAGGAAAGGGTGACCAGCCGCGACGGGAGACACGGACCTCCTACCCTGGTATTTAATACAGTTTACCCGGGATACTGGTTCATTTGGGAAAGAAGAGCGTGATAATATGAAGAGACATTCGAGACATTTGGAGGGATTAAGAGATAGGCGGAAAACCGTTGGACGCTATCTAAGTTGTCAGAAAATTGTGAAAGACCAGAAGATTCAGAGATAGCCTGACACAAGACCACTTCGTCAGCATACGTGAAGACAGAAGTAGGGGCGCAGGCGTCGAGAATAAGTATGGGGAAAGAACTGCACCTTTGAGTACCCCAGAGCTGTTCAACAACGGTTTGGATTTCTTCCAACCTAACCTGGTACACTGAGTTCTTCCGGCAAGCCAAGCTAATAACTGTCTAAGACAACCAAAGTTCTTCAGTTCAGGAAGAAGAACTGAACGAGGAATAGAATCAAAAGCGGATGACTAGTCCCGAAACAGCGAACAGTTTTCGCCGAGTCATAGAAGGATCTGGTAATTTTTTGTAACAGAGAGGAAGCTGCATCTAGCGTGTATCTGTTTGGTTTATAGGCAAACTAAAGAGGATCATACGGGACATCAATGGAGGACTGAATGCGCTTAAGAACAACACTATCTGCTAGTTCACGTCCAACAGAGGTTAAAGCGTTTGGTTAGAACGTTTGAAGTAGAAGATTTGGGAATGGGAGCAATTGTTCCTGGTTTCCAACAGTCTGGTATGGAGCGGGTTTTTAAGGAATTGTTTAGAAATGATGTGAATATTTCACTGAGAGAATAGGTCCCATATCTCAGACGAGAAGATGAAAGACCATCGGGACCAACGCTGCACGTGGTTTTCACGGTATGCAAAAGGTTCTTTCGTGAAGGCCTCTGCTTAAATGGCATCGTCCAGAACAAATACCGTGATGGCATCAGTTGATGGGTGGATAAATGCGGCATTAACATTGTCGAAATCCGTTTTACAATCCGGAGTTTTGGATTTGGTCTCACAGCAATTTTATACCTTGCCTTTGTTTGCAAACAAATTGCCAAGCTCGGCGAACAGGCGAAATGGAATTCAGTTCACCCGAGCTACGAGAACCAATTTTCAATATTTTATCACCTTAGGGATGTGTTCGACCATTCTGTATCATCGTAAGACTGATTTGAGAATCCATCAATTTGGATTCGCTTCCGTTCAGCGCACCTCATCGGTCAATTGGTCACACGTTTTTTCTACCCCCGGATTGACTACCGCGCTTTTTCTATTCTGTAACGAGACCTACCTCAGTCCGGTATCCTGTTGAGCTCGCTAACGGATATCGATTCGATGGGTCA